>JAJHUR010074263.1:8144-29730 GCA_027495735.1 Lutjanus campechanus
GCAGTTTACAGGATAAAACATGGCATTTGAAAATGTGACCTTGGGTCCTTGGAAATTGTTATGAACATTTTTCACCATTTTCTGAGGGGCTTCTCTAGACTGAATTATTAATTTGTTGAGAGAATGATTGGAAAATTAATAGAGAATGAAAATAATTGTTATTTGGAGCTCTAGTAGATATAATGTTTGGCTTATAATTTAGACATCATTATGTGAAAGGAGGTGGTTTTAGGTCCTTATGAATTCAGAATAAGAAAGATGCCTGTCAACACAATTCAAATGATTGAATAGGTAATTTTTAAATTTAAATTTTTAAATAAGAATCCATGTTATAAGTGGGATAATGTAGAGTGAGCGGGTTAGTATTGTAAAATTAACTCCTGAAGGGGTTTATTTTGCAATAATGACCTGCTCACAGTACCTATTTCACAGCTAGTTACTAAAATAATATCAATAATCAGACAAAATATTGATTTAAAAATTATGTTAGTGCTTCCGCCAGGTCCTCCAGAGTCTAGGACCAGAACTGCATCCATAGCAGCAGTCTGCTATTCAGAAATAACAGACTGTAGAGTGTCATAATTGAGCAATCGTGTAATAACTGTTACCTTCAAAATAAAATTTTGACTCATATATTGAGGAAAATGTTTTTTTCCATGTACATGATGACTCTCATGAGTGTTTGATTCGAAGAAGTATACACTCGGTTACAAAATACATCACAGGGGTCATACTTAACACTATGGCAGGAAGTGTAGCCCGCTGCGACAGAGGGTGAAGCCGCGCTGTAACAACAACAGCAGTAATCCATGCAGCTCCACACACCCAGCAGTGTTCAGACCGGGTCTTATCTCCTCTACAGCTGCTGCGGATTTGAACAGAGCCGTGCAGCAGAGCTTCCACATCCCACAGAGGATGTTCACACTTGAACATCCTCAGATAGACCCACGCTGTGCCTCAGCACACTTTATTAAACCCCCCCTACCACTCTCACTGTAGCCTTGCCCGGAGCTCCAGCTCTAGATTTAGTATGGCTGACACAGTCCGACTGTGTACTACTGGAGGCTACAGAACCACTTCATTTGTCAGCCACAGACATGCACAGTGTAGATGCACTCAGGCTGTTATATATTATATTATATTGAATACACTGAGGCTGTGTGTGTGTCACAGTCAGCTGAAGATGTTAGGTACAGGATATTTTTACTTTCCCAGCAGCCTTTGTTTTGAAGAGGCTTGCTGCAGACAGTGGGCAGGGGCAGTAGACAGAAACTCTGCTACACCTAATGACTCAGCAATGATCTGTCTGGCCTTAATAATTTATCACCAGTGGACTGTGCAGGTGAGCCTGTTGGACAATACAATACACAATCTCGAGCAAACACAGGGGCCATCTAATCAAACCTTCTGTTGGCATCGTGCCCTTTTTCATACCCCGGCCTTGGTTACATGGCTGATCCAACAGGACGCTTCCTAATTAAACTTTCTGGAGTGTTGCAGAGCTGCTTATGCCTCTGCATAATGCTCATTACTGCAGCTCATTCTGCCCCTGTGATGAGATGATGAAGTATGGGTCTCCTTACAATACAAATAACCAGCTGTTGCTCCTCATGGGCATTCCTCCAACAGTTTAATTTATAGCCTAAAGTCAATGAATCACAGATTTGGCTCAGAGGGCTTATTGTTTTGGGTTGTCAGAAAAAAAAGAAGCTTAACTCAGCATGTTTTTGTGTTGTTGTACTGTATATGTCAGAATTTCCACTTGACCACCTGGTCTAATTTGGGCTATTTTCACTGCAGTGTACATAAGGTGGGAGTGCGCTGTTGGAACTTAAATTTGATTTCATTGTATCCTACTGCCTCATAAGTATTATAGAAATCACAATATCATCAAATGCAATATCCAACAGAAGCTGCAATTTTTTGATAAATGAAAAATGTGTGACAAAACTGCATTATAATGAGGTACTGTAGTGCTGTTCTTGTTCTTCTGATATTTTTTAATGCAAAAATTATCATTTCCACTAATTATGAATCATATCGCAATTGCAATATCTATCAAAAGAATTGCAATTATTATTATTTATTTATTTTTAATTTTTTTACCATATCAAGCAGCCCTAATGTTAGCTTAACATTAACCCATTTGGATTGGGATGCATGCATATAACAAGCTACATATTGTGCATGTCATTTAAAAGTCATATCCCAGGTTTGATTCCTACGGGAGTCATGATTCTCCACATCCACAATTCGATTTGATTTTCGATTTAAACTTCTTTTTTTTTAAAGCACTGATAGCTCTGCCATTGTTAGACTATTGAGTATTGATTTGTATAGATCAACAGATCGTTGGTTTCATGTCCTGACAACCAGGAGTGCAATCTCTTGGCACCTCACAATTTGATTCAATTATGATTCAGACGGCTACGATAAGATGATGAAACAATTATCAATGTATCTTGATGCATCAAATTTTTTGGTTTCTATACACAATTTAATTTTCTCACTGTGTGACTGCTTGCTACTTTTTAAGCATAGCGTATACATTTTGATCCATAATAAGTTTCGTCAGATACAGCTTGCATGCAGTGTGGCTCATGTCCAGCCTCCTTTTCCCTGGAATCCAAAATGCTTTTATAAGCTAGCTTTTAACCCAGGGGATGCCAGTCAGATTGTATCTATCCATCCTCACCATAACTCAAGAAGTAGCCTGTTTAAGAACGTAAACGTGACGCATATGTTTACATCAGCCTTGTTTCTCCATCCAATTGGATCAGCTATAAAGAAAGTACAGCCTGGACTTATAAACTTGTTACTGGTGATCATAATGTTGACCACTGGGTTTTACATGTCTGATTATTGATTTTTCTACATAGATTTATAATCTTTCAAGAGAAAATCATGATGCATCTAAGAATGGACTTTTCCCCCCACCCACTCTGACAAATTTGCATTTTCAAACTCTTTTTTTAATAAGATCTAGCCGATATGGTAACGAGTGTGATGTAACGATCTGTAAGCTACACTGTTTCTGTCTTTGAAGTGCTGTTTTTATCTTTGGATGTGTGCTGGATGCCACAAGTAGGCTGGGCTGGAGATGAAAAAAAAAAAATATTGCAGAATCTCGGACTGTGCCTTTGATTTAGATTGAAAGCTCATTTCAATTGATTTACAATTTGAAATGAAAATTGTGACACACCTCCTGTTTCCACACTTGTCATATGCCTCTGTCTCTCTCTGCCTGTATTTACTGTCTGTATCTCTACTGTCTCTATCAAATAAAGGCAAAACACTAAAAACAAACAGAACCTGGTATATGATGCAGCTCGAGCTTGAGTTAACATCATATTTTTGTTCCAGGTTTAGGAAACCCCTCACAACACCCTCGCGGCAGTACTGTCAGAGCCTCATTACATTGTTGCAGACATGTCCTCACATGCAAAAGAAGAATCTGTGTCCTCAGGGCAAAAGATTTATGATCACCAGCTGTGACACTTCAAACAATGTCCTCTTGTAGCCTAGTTTTGTCTCGCTCCTCTTCAAGTTGGTACCCACATAGAAATAACTGGCAGTCAAACTTAAAAGCCATGCTGCATGCATCATTTCATTTGGTAATAGGGAATAGATTTATGACCCGTATTATATAAACTAGTGCAATGTAAACATTTGGGCTCACACAGCCTTTTTGGCAACATTATAATCTGCACACGGTGTCCAAAAAAGAAAGTAAAAGAAAATCTGTGTTGCTTCTCACCCTGCATACCCTCAAAAAGAGGATTTATGACTTTGCAGTTTTACCAGTTTTACAGCAGATTGCTTCTTGTTATTCTATATAGTAAGCCTAAAATCCCTCTTAGCAGCGACAAGGGGGATGGAGACTGGATGCGAGGTGTGAGAAAGGGGATAAACCAAAGAGGAGCTGTATTTCCCAACAGATCAATGGGCATAATCAAAGTCTTGTCCCTGCCCGCCTCCCCCTCCCTCCAGCTGTATCCAGACTTACTTTCTTTCTGTCTCTCATTCTGAATCCCCTCATCTTACAGGCTCAGCTGCTTTCCTCCGCCGCTCATGTCAACGTACGCTAGAATGTAGTTCAGTGTGTCAAGCACTACTGAAATATTAACACAGCAGCAAGTAGGAATGCGTGCAAGCATTTGTGGCTTAGTGCACCATCATGATGTAAGGGAGCACTTCACTTTCTCCACATGTGCATGTGTGTGTGTTAATGTGTTTGTATGTGTGTCAGCACCTTTTAATGTAAGTTACAGAAAGATGAATGGTCAGTCTCTAAAAGGATGTTTCCAGATAGATGCCAGCACCTTTTTGTTTTAGATATAATGGAGGTTAGCACAGCTGCTGCCAGTTGGACTTGCTGTATTTCAGTAGATACAGCGTGTGCGTGCCACTGTGACAAGCAGGACTCTTTTTTTTTTTTGACAATTCCCATGGAGGTCTTAAGGGGTCTTTGAGTGTGTGACTTGCAGCTGCAGGAAGGGAACAGACAGAGATAAATAAACCAAGATGAACACTGCCCTGCTTCCTTATCTTCCCCCCTTTGTCCTCATAATCAGAAGGTGAAACATGGGCAGCCACTGCAGAATGTCTTTAACACAGTTGCACCCTACCGGTGGATTTATATGTTGGGTTTTGTTCAAGCCCCAAATCCCAAAAAGTTGGGTTGCTGTGTAAAGCATAAATAAAGCATAGCAAATCCCTTTTGACCTATTTCTAATTGAATACGGTACAAAGATATCTAATGTTCAAACTGATTTACTGCATTGTTTTTTGTAAATATACACTCATTCTGAATTTAAAGCCTGCCAGGAGAAAGTTTACCTCTACATCAACTTTTCTTTTAACAGCACAGCAAGCATTTAGGAACTGAGGACTCTAATTTCTGGAGTTTGTTCTTTCCCACTCTTGCTTATATGACTTCAGCTGCTCAAGAGTCTGGGGTCTGTATTTTGCACTTCATAATACACCACACATTTTCAATGGGAGACAGGTCTGAACTGCAGGCAGGACAGTCTATTACCTGCTTCTTTTACTGTGAAGCCAATTTGCAGAATGTGTCTTGGCATTGTCTTGAAATAAGCAGGGACATTTCTTAAAAAGACGTCTGGATGGCAGCATATGTTGCTCCCAAACTGGTTTGTGCCTTTCAGCAGTATGTTGACAGATGTGACAGTTACCCATGATGCCATGGGCACTAAGACACCCCCATACCATCTGGATGGTCCCTTTGCTCTTCAGCCCGGAAGTCATGATTTTCATGATTTCCAAAAACATGAACTTTTTCCACTTTCCTTCAGTCCATCCCAAATGAGCTCAGGTCCAGAGAAGTCAGTGATGTTTCAGGATGTTGTCGATATATGACTTTCACTTTCACTTCACTCACTGCCTGGTGGAATCTTATTTGTAGGTGCAGTGACAAACTGTGTTTTCTGTTTTTATTTAGATTTTACACAGCACCCCGGAATTCGGGTTTATAATACAAACCATGTTAAACTAAAAGTGAGTGTCTTTGCAAATGTAGAGGCAGCACATTTTAACAATACCCTGCCGAAAGACAAACTATAGAAAAGGGAAGCTTTTCCAGCTTCTTTTATAACGTATTTACTGCTTTCCTGCTTTTATCTTTTGTCTTTCCGATCGCAGTCCTGAGACATTTTAATCTAAGGCCACGCTGGCGGGTGAATCATTTCCTGGCATTTCAAAAAGCCCGTGTATGATCAAATTTTGTCGTTCCACTCCCAATATATCTGTGTACTTGGCAGAGCAGCCAGCTTGTGATCAAGCAGCAGCTAATCTTTTATAGAAAAAAAAAACGCTCCCTATTTGATGTCTTGGCCTAAAAGGTTTAAATCCTCCCATGTCCTTGGTATGTTTTGTAAACAGAGATTTCTCTGAGGCGCCAGTCAGGACTCTGGGTCTTTAAACCAATTTCATTTTATTTCACTAAATATGTGATGCCTTTCTTGATTATTTCATTTGCTTTATGACGTATTTAAAGGACAGATCTTTCTATTCATGTTGTATTTTTCATGGCAAAATAGGCTGCATATTCTGTGCCATCTAGACAATATGATTCACCCACTTGTTCTGCCATTGGCCCTGGTTTCTCAGCTGAACTAAATAAGCATTCAGCCATATTGCTGTTTGCCTGACCATGGAATCAGACTCTCCCTCTGGATATAAGACTGCATTTAGTGTAACCCATTTATTCCACAATTATTCAGCTGGCTCCCAAAAGGAGTCTCAAATTAAAGGGATTAATTCATTTCATGCGTAGTCAAATCTACAGTATGCAAATTTGGAAGTGAAAAGAATGAAGATAAGAGGGAAGAATTTGGAAATTTTGCACACAGCAGCTCAGAGCAGAACGAGCAAGTGACTTGGTATAAAGTGAGACAGATGCACATGCAGGCTCGCGTTGCACCGAAGCTCAGCATTGGCTGAAGCTGCAGCAGAGCTCACACAGCATCCTTCATCCCCCCCATCCCCTCGTCCTCTGCTCACTCACACACTCACTCACTCCCTCACTGTACTCGTCTGCTGACTGAGGTATTCCTGCGAGCACAGACTGGGGCAGCTAGGAATTACAGTTCATTCTCCAGCCATCCGTCCTCCTCTCTGGATCTTTTTTGCTGGGACTCCAGCTCTCTTTTCCCCCCAGGTCAGAAGGTGTGAATTTGTGGGTCAGAGTAAGGATCATGGACCAGGGAGGAGCAGCAGCAGCAGCAGGGGAAGATCAAGGAAACTGGGTCACCGGCAGGTTCTCCTGACTGATGCCTGTGTGGACCTGGAGGGATGGGGTGCACCACCAGCACGGTTGTGTTTGATGGGCTGCGTACTGTCTTAGAGAGGAACTGTAGTGGCTACATCTGTAAGGGAGCAGCTGAGCCCATTGGGCCATCTGAGGCTGAGCGAGCGCTGAGTCGGAGAGAGTCGCGTGTGCTGCCAACACCAAGAGTACTTAAGGTGTGTGTGTGTGTGTGTGTGTGCAGACACCATGTGTGTAGTATTTTGCTGTCCATCACATTAAAATTGACAAAACTATGTATAAAACTAAATATATCTATTTATTAGAGCTTAAATGCAAATATTTTCATTATCAATTGTTATTTTTGTACAAAGTGTGTACTCATAATTTTGTCTATAAAATATCAAAAACAGTGAAGTACCCAGAGACCAAAGTAACATCTTTCTTTTAAGAAACATGTTATTTTCTTCAAAACATCAGTCTTGGGCTGCAATTAACGATTATTTTCTCAAATAATTGATTAGTTGTTAATCCTCTGTCAGCATTTAGCAGTCTTAAAAATCAATAGTTAAATGTCTGCAGGGGATGCAGGGAATGTGGTTTGCTCAACACATTTTTGTCAAAGTGCAACTATATGGAGCTTTGAACCTGAAAAATGATGGTAAAAGGTTGTCAGATGTCAAAAATGAAACTAAATATATCAATAGATAATAGAGTTAGATTAATATCAACATTTAGTTTAAAAATAAGTATAATGTTACTTTTGTGTAAAATTGATGCATCATTTTGTGTATAAAATATCAGAAAGTATCACTTCATTTTTTCTCCAAACAGTCTAGGGCTGCAACTAACGATCATTTTCTCAATTGATCGATTGGTTGCTTGGTCCATATAATGTCAGAAAATAGGTAGAAATGCCCAAGATAACATCCTTAAATGTCTTGTTTTGTCCACAACCCAAAGATACTCAGTTTACTGTCATTGAGGACTAAAGAAACCAGAAAATATTCACATTAAGAAGCTGAAATCAGAGATTTTTTCCCCCCGTTTTGCTTAAAAAATTACTCAAAACAATTAATCAGTTCTCAAAATCAATGGCAATTAATCTGATAGTTGACAACAAATTCATTAAGCGATCTATTGTTGCAGCTCTACATGAGTCCAAAATTCATGTTCAGCTTTCTTTGATACAAAACAGGAAAAAAAAGCTCAGTGAGACCCCTCCCCCTTTTAGTGCAATGCCACTGAATTTGGTGTAAATGCTCCTTTCAGAGTCATTTTTCTGCTCAATTAGCTGTCTCATCATGCTGCTGTATCATGAGAGTAATGATGAGAATCATTAATTGCTTATCGATAATTCTATGAAACAGAGAAAAGCAGCATATGTTAACATTTGAGAAGCTAAAACCAGCAAAAGTTTTGCGTTTTTGCTTGATAAATGAGTGATGTTAGCCTTAACCTATGTGTTTTCTTTTAACAGCACTTTTAGGAACTGACAACAATAATTGTTCAGGTTTTGAAAGCAACATTCATGTCCATTCTTACTTGATGTACGATAAGTCTGGGGTCCTCATTGTCGTATTTTTTGCATCATAATGCACCACAGATTTTCAATGGGAAACCCGTCTGGACTGCAGGTGGGCCAGTCTAGTGCCTGAACTCTTTTGTTACAAAGCCAGGCTTTTGTAACAGGTAGAGAATGTGACTTTCCATCATCTTGCTGAAATTAACAAAAAAGATGTGGTCTGGATGGCATCATGTGTTGCTCCATCATATGTTGCTTAATGGTGCTGAAAATGGCTGTTGATTCCTTTTCTGGTGATTGATTCATGGATTACTAGACCGATTTATTTCAGCACAAACATAGTATAAAGAGTGCATGCTGTGTGTGGAGTGCTGTCTTTAAATGTCTGAAACACATTATTTTTCTTCTAGAACTGCTTCCAAGTGGGTTTGCAAATTATTTATGCTGCATTCATTCCCTGATTACTTCTATTAAGACAGCAAAATGCAGGACATGAACATGATAAATGATTCAGATGGTAATGATATTAGTATGTGCAGGTTCGTAAAGTGCAACCCTTCACTCTGTCAATGAAACACAAAACCACACCTGCTGATTTCATTTTGCAAACGCTGGTACCTCTGCCTTTTATATTTGACATTATTTGAGATTATAGAAGGAAGCAGAGGATCATCATCCTCATTTCTGCCTTGTGAATATGTGTTCATGAGTGTTAACCGTATAAAATGTAGGGCAGTAGGAGGGCTGGATCTTGCTTCTCACTAAGCGCTGCATGGGTTAAAGCCTCTGTGGGCCGGGATGTGGGTGAGGAGGGGGTTGAGGGGGGGGACAGTGAGCTCTGTGTCTGCTGGAAATCAATCACCGCTCTTCATCTGTGAACCAGCGGGCTTGGCAGGGCTTCTGCTGCTCCGTACCAGCTTGTCTTGCCCTTCGTGTTTGTGTTTACTGACTACTGTGTATGTGATGTCTCCTTCCCGTCGCTGGTTCATCAGACTCACAGCAGCGGAGAGCTGAGTGACAGTAGTGGCTCTGGCTGAGTGCGGGGAATTAGGTCAAGGGCATGGTTGCTTGCCTCTTGGCTCAGGGATGGTCTTATCATCCAGACGGGGGTCAATTAATCCTCTCTCAGCATTTAGCAGTCTTATGAATCAATAGTTAAACGTGTGCACGGGATGTGGTTTGCTTAACACGTTTTTGTTCTGGAGCTTTGAACCTGACAAACGTCAGTAAAATGTTATCAGATGAGTCAAAATCCATCAATAAATAATATAGTTGTTTAAATGATAAAAATTAGGTTTAAGTGTCTATGAAATTTTAATTAGCATTAGCTAGCTAACTTGTGTCTGGGTGTGTAACATCAGTGGAGCGATTGACAGGACTGTGTGGCTAGCATAGATATTAGATGTATTATTGTAACATAGATGGCCACTGGCCACTTCCAATATTGCAGTGAAAAGCCACTATTGTAAACGAGAGGTTTGTAAAACTTTTGATAGGACCCCTCAAACAACAAACAGGGTCAATTATGACTATTTTCTATTATGTTTTTTTTATCCATGGAGTTTTTATATTTGTAAAACTTGCCTCAAGCTGAGAAAAGTTACTCAAAAAAACTGTGACATCACTACTTTGCATATTCAGTGAGCCACATACCACCCATAGTAAAAGCAAACCCATAAGCTAGAAAACATTTTTGGTATATGCGCCAGGTGACCAACTCTCATTGAACAGAACGGGTACCCTTTTTGTGTCCAGTATAAAGTTGATAATAATAGATCCGTGCTGGCTTGTTAGCTTAACTGAAAACACTGGTAGCTAACGTTAAAACCCACTGAGCACCAGCTTTTCCAGCTAGCTACCTGAAGTTAGCTTTCTTCATGAAACTACAGCAGTCAGTACATGAACAGTAAAGTTAATCACAATACTGCTGAAGCTACACGTTATAAACTGTTGTAAAAAATCAGTGACGCATTTTAGATTGTAGCTAATGCTAATAAAGTTAGCTAGCTGATGCTAAATAGAAGCTTGCTGACCTTACTGAAAGATATATGGAAGAGTAGTTTTAATTAATTTTATCAACTGATTGAAGGTGAAGGAAACATACACTACTTATATTTGTTTTTGTTTTTATTTTTTTATCATGTCACCTAACTAACTACTCATTGATATCTGCGCTTAAATTTTCAAAACATCTGATAACGTCTACTGCTTTTTGTCAGGTTCAGGGTACCACTGTAGACACTGTTGTCCTGTAGATGCTGGCTGTATCTAAAATTCCATACTTTTGTTTTCTAGTACGTTAAAATAGAGATTTTCAGTATGTCTGAAACCTTGGGATGAATCTAATCATCAAAACAATATGCGATGCCCCTTTTGTTACCATGGCATTCATTTTTTAAAAAAGGTTTGGGATTTTGGATGCACTGAATGAATTTCTACAAGATGTCTAAAACTGAGCAGCAGCTGCAGGACACAGTCCTCTCTGTGCGGGATGATGTTTGCCATCACTGTTTCCACCTTTGTAATCCATTAGGCCTGGTTATAAAATGACACAAACCATTATGTTTGCCCTTTAATTCCTTCTGATTGCAGCAGGTCATTATTTCTGGGAATTTAAAACTGAGATGATGGGGTTTAAGGCCAGACAGTGAGGCACAAACACACACACACAATCACAGACAAAGCTGTCTGTGGGATGCTGATCTGTACTCTCTAGGCATGGAGAAAGTAATTAAACGGCCCGTTTTGGCTTTTGTGCTGCTCTCTGCTCTGCCTTTTCCTTCCTCGTGGAAACACATCTCATTCTCATCAGGAGCTAAACTGCTTTCTAAATTAAACCTCGCTGATTGGAGATAATGTGTCTGTATGCTGTTGCAATGCTGTGTTTTGTTGTTTTTTTGTTCTTGAGAAAGCTATCATGAATACCTTTCAGCATTCTTGTGTTGTCATTCTTTGCTTTCACAAAGGTCCAGTTTCCGTCCTTTACTCCCGTGGAGTACTTGTGGTGAACAGTAACACTGTAACAGAAGCTCTGAAGTGTCGGTTAGTTTTATCAGAGGAATGTTGTTGCAGGGAAAGACAGAGAAAGTGGTGACATCAGCCTGGTCACAGATAAAAAGCGCCTTTTATCCCATGATGTTTTGGGAGGAACGTTTAACTTAGACCTCTGAGAGTTTTACTTTCAATGGATTCCCAATGAGTCAATTGTGCTGTGTTTATAAGTTCCAGGACTTAAATATTTACACATTACAACCATTTATTAGATTAAATTGCTTGACTAACGCTCTCCCTTCCTCCTTGACTCAGATGCGTCACACTCTTGATTTTACCATGTGTGTTTAATATGGCATTGTGAAAGTTTCAGAATTACAAGTGAGCCTTTCCTCGTAATGTGGAGGTCAGGAAATGTGTTACTCATAGACAAATAGAGTATTTCTAACTTATTTACATTGATATGTTTTTAGGCTATAGGTCACTCTGTCGGAAGGTCAGTCCACAAAAATTTCCAAGCCTTCGGCAGCCACAGTTTTCATCCTAGGAGGCTGAAATTTAGCATGTAGGTCAAGTGTGTGTGTGTTTGTGCATGTGTGTGAAGGTGTCCGTTTGTGTTCATGCCTACTGGCTGAAAAGGGCGGTGGCAATGAGAGTTGCCTTTAGCAAAAAGGCGCATAACTTCCAAATTGATTCACCAACAAAAAGGACAGCTGATTCATTTCAACAGGCAAAAAGGGGAGCGTCACAGTGGGCGTGGCCTATAACTTCTAAAGAGATTCACACAACATGATCAAACATATGAACCGCTTGTCGATGCTTGTGGGAGGCTTCACTGCACTTAGTTCCTTTTTCCATTAATGATTGATGCTATCCTGGGTCCAGACCTTCGAATCCGTCCACTCCACTGAGTTTGTCATTTGAAAGGAACAGTAACGTGTTGCCGATTCGGCCTGATATCACAGGCACATTCAATCTGATAACAGTTTAGGATTGGATGGCATGTTTCCTCAAGACGGTGTGAAACAGGCTTTGTGATACGTCTTCTCTTGTTTTTGTGGGTGTGCCACAGGTGTTACCTAATCAACAGCAATGTGTATGTCAACAAAGCCGTATTAAACACTTTAGCCACATGCCTTTTCATAACTTGTGTATTCTTTGACTGTCCTCATGCCCTATACTTCACACGCCCCCTTTCATGAACAATTTGTCATAGAGCCTTTTTTCATTGGTGTGACTTGGTCTCCCTCATTGTGTGATTGCGTGCACACGTATGCACGTTGCTATAGCAGGTCACAGCTATTTTGAATTTGTGCTTTTTCATTTTATTCCTTTATTTGTTCCATCTTCATTTATTTACTTCTGTACTTTTGTGTCATGGGTAGCCCTAACCCCACTATAAAGCATGATTGGTCCCCATTAATTACCAAATTATTAATCAATTAATTATTTATGTATTTATTGATCAAATTACACATTTAATTAATTATTTTTGTATTAATTTCAGCATTTGTTTTAATGTGATATGTATTTAGTGCAGTTTTTATGCCAGTTCTTATTTGTTTATTAAGTCTTTTTTTAACCAGTTTTAATATTTTTAGAATTTATGTGTTAATTTATCCATTAATGATGAAGTCACCTTTTGTCCTCCAAAATAATTTTGTGCAGAGATGTTCTGATATAATTTTTTTCATACTCTCTATACCAATTATGATACCTGAACTTCACATATCGGGTGATAGCAAATACTGACCGAGTTTGTTAAAAATACATGTATATATTATAAGACTATTTTTTAACAGCTGTATGCTACTAATCCTGTATGGATGTGATATGATTGCTTGAAATTTTATCATACGGGATGCTGCTGGGAAGTAGCAGGATCAGAGGCATTTATGATACTGCTACTGATATCCGAACAACACAAATCTTCTGTATATTCTGCAAATGCAGTAAAGGCATACTCAAAAATAGTCTCTATTTTCTTTTTGATATCTGTCTAGTACGCACTGTGTTCACCAGCACATGCCTGAGAACACTGACAACCAGTAAGATCCCCCTCCTCCTTGTAGTGTTCATGTCTTGGCTTAATGGATTCACAGTAAAACAACAGCACACTTTGTTCGGCTACAAGGTTGTTGTTTTTCCTGGTGATTGCTTCCTACTTTTAAGACATTGCAGCCATCCTGACGATGCTCTAAGGGGGCCTTCAGACGTCACAGCATTGATATGTTTGTGTCTGTGTGTGTGTGTGTGTGCGTATGGGTGTGTGTGTTTGTGTGGTTGTGTTTGTGTTGTTCACTTGCTGACTGATACATGGGACCATTATCTGCAGCACTCAGGCTCATGTACTTAAAAGACATTCTGGCAACAGTAGTTTGATTTTCCCACAGATTATTCTTGTTCAATACTGTTAGTTACATTTAAGGCTCGGGCGGATCAATGAAGCTCTCCTAAATTCTCCTCTCTCGGTCTGTATTAGCCTTAAGTATTGTAACAGTGATATGTTTAAATTGTGTTAGTCTATGTGCTTCTGTACAGTAACTCGAGACTTAATTTTCTAGTTCTGCCGCGTGAGATGACTTTCGTTGCCTCATGATTACATCCTGTTATTTTTGATGCCATTGTTTCGCACGTCCTACTACGGTGATGTTATTAACAGTGTTCGGACGCACAGTGTGGTGTCATTATTACCTCCATGTTAAAGTCTCAGTCTCAGCTCACAGTTCAGTACTCTCTGGGGGATCGACTGAAAACAGGCTGCAGGACAGCGGGGTCCTGGCGCTGCTGCTGTGCTGTAGCGGGGCGGCGAGGCGAGGGGTGGGCCGTGTTTTTGTTACATTCCAGGTTACACCCTGTTTTGCTTTGGCTCATGCTGGGAAGGCCTAGTGATTGCATCAAGCCCTTGTTATGTAATGAAGAATCCCAGTCGTGGTCCCGTTCAGACTGAGAATTTCAAAGATGTGGACAAATGTGTGTACAAATTGCACAACGATAACAACGATTTAAACGAAATGAGAAGAAAAAAGTTCAAGAAATCCACCAACCACCTTAAACTATAGCTGGGATGTTGTGTAAAACATAAATATGAACATAATGTAATGATTTGTGAAAACATTTCTGTCCTATATTCAATTGAATACAGTACAAAGACAATATATTTCATGTTCAAACTCAGAAACTATTGTTTTTGTGAGTATACATTCAATCTGAATTTCATGCCTGCAGCATGTTCCAAAAAAATTGAGACAGGGGCATGTTTACCACTGTGATACGTCATCTTTTCTTTTAACAACACTCAGTAAGCATTTGGGAACTGAGGACACAAATTGTTGCTTGATATACGCCTTCAGGTGCTCAACAGTCTTGGGCTACTGTCGTATTTTGTGCTTCAAAATGCATCACACATTTTCAGTAGGAGACAGGTCTGGTCTGCTGAATGTGTCTTGGCATCATCTTTCTGAAATGAGCAGGGGTGTCCCTGAAAAATACAATGAAAAATACAAAGTATGTACCTTTCAGCATTAATGGCGCCTTCTAGGAATTGGACCTCCAGTTGTGAACCCACTCTTACAAAGTTTTGACAGATATAGTGAGTATAGTGAGTCTGATCAATATTTTATCAGGGCTCGCACCAAGTGGGGTGGAGAAACAAAAGGAGCATTATTATACTCTGACATATTACACTAACCAAATTTGACCATGCAACAACACAGTAATTGAATTTGTTTTTTGTATGATTATATGAGGATAAATGAACTCATTTGATTCTTGTGCAAGATGGTGTGGCACATGAATTTGAATTAATTTCTCTGTTATTCTCCCCTCTCAGTTCTCTCATAAAATGACTCAGTCGAGATGCATTTACAGCCAGCAAAAGTCTTAAATGGCTTTAGAGGACAAAAGCCAGAACCTTTAAATGAGTTTGTCTCAGAAAATGACATTCTTCCTGATTGGTTTCAGACCAGTTCCAGAGTCAGAGGGCAAGCTGACTCACAGGCACATAACTGCAATGTTTAGTCATCAATGAAGCAATCTGTTTTCTTCATATATGTACTTACATTTAATTTACAGTGGGTACAGGCACAAGAGGGAGAAAGTCACACATGTGCCAGCCTCAAGTCTAAAACCTACTAGTCTCAGGCAAGTCCCAAGTTACTGTTGTGAGAATCGAGCAAGTCAAGTCGAGTCACTGCTAAAAGTCAAACAAGTCAAGTTAGTGCTCAGGCCAAGCAAGACAGAAGTCTTATGAAATTCTGATGACCTACCCCACATTTAAACCAGTTCAAGGACTTGAGTCTTATTAATGAATATTATTGCAGCCTGCTTATACCTTACAAATCTTATGGATATTTGACATTTTGTGGCAATGAAGCCTCCCAAATGAACAACAATGGAGATCGGCTGCTCTTTGTCTGCTGCTTCCGAGCAGGTTGCCAGGTTTGTGCACATTGCAGAAAAAAGACCCAATCCAGGGCTCGACAGTAAGGCTTGCCCGCTTGCCCGGGGCAAGTAAAATGCCATGTCTGGCAAGTACATCTGGCAAAACAGTTAAACTTTTGATCTATTCTGATTAACTGTTAATTGTTAAAGTAATTATTTATGTCAAAATCACAGAAAACGCTGTTTTCAGCCACTCAGATATGGAGATTTCTGGATTTTCTTCATTAGTTATTAGATTAAACTGAATTCAAAACAAGACATTTGAAGATTTGGGATGGCCATTCACCATTTTCTGATGTTTTAGAGACATTGCAACCCTAGATTAAACATGACAATTAACTTTAGTCATTGTCGTTTTTGATAACTGCTAATAAATAAAACAATTTGTTATGGGGCAAACAGAAATCGGGGCAAGCAGATTTATCACCTTAATGCTGAACCCTGCAATTGTGTTTCAAAAACAAAACTTCTCTATATCTAGAAAAATGCAAATATTTAAACAAATCATGAATACCAAGTCAAAGTCAAGTGGAGTCTTTTATCGGCGTTAAGCAAGTCTCAAGTCCTCAAATTTGCAACTAGAGTCTCCCACCTCTGAGGACAGGGCATATTCAGCTGCATTTGAGCAGAATACACTTTTTCCAAAACATCCTGCTGGTCTGCTTCTGGCCAATGGAACATTTTATTATGTTGCTCAACACAAGTGTTTGTTCTGACACTAAAAGGGCTCAGTGGGTCTTCCTGCTTAGACCCAAATGCCAACTTGCCCCAAAGAAATATATTTGTATTGGTTTCCATGGACAGATCTGCAGAACATTGCAAGGTCTGAACTTCATTTAAGCACCAAGTGGAAAAATGTGAGCACTGTGCCACACTAATGTGTTATTTGGGAGTCATGTACCAGGGCTGCAGTGTGGAAAGGAAGTCTCTCTGATGTTCGTTATCTCTTATTGCTGCAGACATGTCTGGGAGAGGAAGTCTGCTTTTGTACAAGCTCAGAGATCAAAGTCAAACATCTAGTGCATTACTCTCAATGCACAATTACATACTGTTAAGGAAATGCCCGATGGTTCTAGTGGGTTGTCATTGTTGCCTGTATCCTTTAGTGTAGCTTAGTGGATAGTCCACCAAATTACATTTTTATTGAACAATAAACTGTCTGCTGTTGTTCCTGCAGAGTCTGGATGGTCAGAATGCAAAATGACTCGGTGAATTAAATTGTCTGTCAGTGAAACAGCGTTTAATCATGTCATAAATCAGAGCGTGTGATACAGTAAACAAGCATGTGTTTCGCAAAGATGTCTGATAACCACAGGATTGTGGTTAGAGGACCGGGAGGAGTACGCTCCACAATCTGCGTTGAGCATCCCAGACGGGAATTCTGGTTATGATGAACATCCAGTGGAATATACTGTAGCTTGTAGAAAAGTTGAAATAGCAAATCTAATCCTAATGCATGTTTTATTATCATTATCAAATTTAGTTTTCTGGAAAACACCAGCTATTTACGAGATTTACTTTTGAAGAATCTCAGTCGAAGAGGATTGACTGAAAAGCACAGAGTTGTGTAAGACAGGAAGTGTGTGATGATTCAGAGTGCTGCTCTTAAACCCCCTCAGTGAGATGATATGCCCTCAGGATGACACTGATTTGTAACTCACTCCACTGTGTAGCGTGTTTCCACCTGATGCGGAGGATTAGCTTATATCCCTTAAACACACACACTCACACACACACACACAGTCCCCACAGATATCAAGTTATGCTGATTTGAATCTATGTTTATGTTGTCAGGTGTATCGTGATGTGCCAGACAGGAGTCAGAGTCTGTTTTCGCTTCAGTTAGTGTTTACTGTTGAGTTTCCTTCAGTTGGTTCACATCAGGGTGATGGGAGCATCCTGGTGGCTTAGAGTTTAAAATACATACCTTATAAACATCCCAGGTTTGACTCCAGCTTGGGAACACTGTTGTCCGTTGTTTGCTTTTCTCTTCTCTCTGTCTCTACTCTTGCTATCCAATAAAAGCCAAACGCAGTAGAGTGCAGATCTCAAACCAGAATATCTGGATGTAACCCCTCTATAATCACCAACATTTTGGTTTCGCAGTAATTTTAACTGGTTACAATTATGTTTTTTTTTTTGCAATTTAATTGCATGTAACTAGTTACAGTTAAGTATTTACTCTCCAGCACTAGTATCCTGATAATTTGTCTGAAATTTTGTCATATTTAGAGTCGGTCTGTCTGTCATTAGAGCTGTCTGTATGCTTTATCAAATGAGTTATGTCGGCAAGAATTCCAGCCTTTAGTCATTAAAAATGTCTTGTTCCTTTTCATAAAATATGTCAGAGTATTACTGATTTGATTTCACACTGATTAGCATCACCATAAAACTGATTATCATTAATAATAGATTATTGGTGTCATTCAACTTGTTTTAAACCAGATGACGAAGAGTACAGCTGGCATTGCGGGAGGAATTTCTGATAAAAAAAATATCTAATTTCTGTATTTTATATTGTTATTCTTCACTTTTATATGTGGAAGGCAAACTAAGAATTTCATTGTGCAGGGAAACTGTGCATATGACAATAAACACTTTGTTTTTGACTGTAAAAAAAAAATGTGTTTGTCAGCTTGATGACAACCTTGTCTGCTGAAAAAAAAAAATGAAAGTGACAAACCTGTCATGTGTGCGTAATGGTTCATGCGTCTTGTACATATATATCATCAGAATCTGAAACTAATCTCCAGAATATTAATAAAACATTATTAAAGTTAGTATCTGATTGAATTTATACTGTTCCCTGTGTGGGGCCTGTAGGGGCATGTGACAGTGGGAGGGAAGCAGCTGGAGAGCTGACCCTGGCCCCTCCCCCTCTTCTTAAGCTCAGACGCAGGCGTGAAAAGATAACATCCTCCCCTGCTGTGGCCCACTGAGGAATCTGCAGGTCGAGCCCGCTCTGAGGTGGGTTGACTGGGGCTGCGTCGTGCTGGAATGCCCCTCAAGCAGTTGCATCAACAAGCCGTGAGACAGGAGCTGGGCCCAATCTCAACTCTGTGATTACTAACAGTTTCTATCTCCGCTGCAGTCATGCAGTGGAACCAGGCCAGCAGTACAAACTTCAGTGACTCATGTTTGTCTGTCATAGTTTGTGATGACTAATTTGAAATATTGCACCACTGATTCAGAATAAGTTGAATGATCTGCTCTTCAGAGGGGCTGGGCAATATGGCCTATAAATAATATCTTGAAAATGCAATATATATCTTGATATAGACATTTTCTCTGAAATATTACTCTATAAATTCATAAATAGTGAAAGCATGGGATCATCTGCAGGCTGAGCGATATGGCCAAAATCATATATCATGAAATCTTTTACCAAAGACCTGGATGATGTGACAATATCGTGGCAGGATTTCTGCAGTTTTAAACAAGTTAAATATAAGACTTTTAAAAACATTTTTAAAACAATTGTGAATGCAATTTAAGGCCTTTTATCACATCCATACTGGCAGAAAAGTACATGCACAATTTGAATTAAGGTTTATTGGTTCAATGTTTAGTTTAGTTGTTGTTTAGTTTTGTTGTTACAGAGTGATCAATATATTTTTTCCCAGAAACACATTTAAATGTGAGTCTGAAGTTAAATCCAACTTCATAAAAGTAACATGAACTTCAAAATTAAATACCAGTCCAAAGCTTCCAAATAGGCAAATACTGTAACGACGTTCACACTGAAACATCACGATGAACGATTATATTGTTGTATTGTTGTATTATGTAGTTACGTGCTTCACCAAAAAAGACAGTAGATTAAGAAATCATGTTTATGTTTGCACCTAATTTAAAACATGATTTTGGGCAGTAAATCCTGTGATTGAATAGGCTGTTTTTTTCCTGTAGTAAATAAGGTCCAATGCTCTATAATAATAATTAGAATAATAAACCCATCCTTCATTTTTGCGCTCTCTGACTGACACTCCTCATTCATCACTTTTAAGGAGTTGAATTTTTCACAAATTACTCTTATTGGCTTTTTACTTGCAAACCTTTTATTGCACTTTCAGTAACAAGATCGTACAAGGCACAAGGAAAATCTACCTGCATTTGGCTCTTGCTGGGTGTTTTGGACCCTGTCTGTGTGTGGTAGTTTATGGTGTGGCTCGGGGTCGGCTATTAAATCACAATGTTATGATGGTAGAAGGCTCAGTGGTCAATGACGCTGGCATCGTCTATCAGCCCAACCCCTTTCACAAAACATTTTTGATATGTGGTAATCAGAAATGTGGATGTAATGACTAAGTGAGTAAAGACAAATGAAAGAACAGATGAGTCAGTCTGGTAAGTTAAAAAAAAATCACATCACTTTACTATAATGCAGCCTTTAGAACCAGGAAAGACACTTATGTCATATCATCATATAATGATATTCAAAATCTAAGTCTCGCATCTCACTGTCAACATGATATTGATATTTTGTCCAGCCCTACTCCTCAGTCTCGAACTTTAGCAGTTAATGTGGGTCAAGATTTGTCCAAGTTGTTTCTGAAGCGCCCGCTACAATCTGATGAGCTCCGTCTGGCAGCTTATCTGTGACGTTTACGCAGAAAATCACTGCTAAATCACCGCTGCTGATTCCTCACTTTGAGCCCTCATGTTGTATGTATTCTGGATACGCTCAAGTGGTTTCTTTGCGATTGAAGTGCCCTTATTGTTGTCTCATTCTCTCCTAGTTTGTTCCTCTTGAGCTCTTATTTCAGCTGTCCCACACAAGGCGTGGACGGTCCCTGACCACACTGTAATACTTGAGGAATGTGTATCTTTTGTTTGCCTTTGTCAACCCTGTGTCACTGTGCAGGTGGATACCGTGGGGTCAGATAGCCTCATTGTATGTGTGTCTGAGGGTGTGTGTGTATGTGTTTATGTGTGTGTGTGAGGGTGTTTAACTCCCCCAGGCAGCACAGCTGAGTGTGGGAGGGGCCATCTCCTCAGCCTGGGTGTGAGTCCACTGCTTTCAGACAGGCACAGCAGTCTGAGGAAGGGAGGGTGTGAGCACGAGTGTGTGAGCAGAAATACAAACTTCTCAAACTTTTCCAAGATTTTTCTCCATCGGATATGCTGGCTGTCCACTTCTCTTTGGGATCTAACTCGGAGATATCTCACCACAGCTGTTGACAATGCAAGGAAGGGCTAGTAAAACTCCAAAGAAGGAGCTGGTCATTGAGAGTCCGCAGCAGTACAAGAGCTTGGCTGCAGCTGAGGCTGAGGTAGACACGGTGCCACAGGTGTTGGTAAGTCATTCAAATACTTTATATGAAGACTTAGGAGACTTTTTTGTGTAAAATCCTATTGGCTGTTCTGATCTACAAGCACATCTTACAGTGTGCAGCGCTGTAAAGGTTAACCACAGTCATAAAGCTCTGCAGCAGGTGTCATGTGAGGGTCTTTTGTCATCTCTTTCATTACACACAACGTTGCCAACTCACATTGAAAAATTTGCAGCGTTAGCACCTGCGTGGAGGAATGCTGAACTTTACCAGCACTTAACTACCTGGAGTGAAAGCAGCACACAGTTTCCTCTGACTTTAATGGTAAAGATTGCTCGTAAAACATTTTATTTGGCTCAAAAGTCAGCCCTGATGACAGTCATCTTTTCTTGAAGATGTCCAGTGGTTGGATCTGAACAGTCGGTAGCCAAAGGTTGAATGTATCAGTCAGTGGAGAGGCACTACACAGCACCATTGTTCACTGCTGTGAGAGGGTGCAGTGATGGGAGGAGTGGGTGCTGCAGCGAAACAGCTGTTAGATCACTGTGGAAGAGGGAGTGGAGGAGATGGCTTCATAAGTTTCTGTTT
>JAJHUR010074267.1:0-12099 GCA_027495735.1 Lutjanus campechanus
ATTCTGGAGATTTCCAAGCAAGCAAAACAGAAACAGATGTGTACAATATTGTTGCTGTTGCTGTTATGTGTGTCTCTTTTTTTTTTATAAACTCCCCCTCATCCTTACTCAGTGTAAATTTGAATGGTGTGAATATAAAATCGAGAGAGAAATGCAGTCAAAATCTGATTTTAACATTCATTTTCTCATCTATCCACTAGGTGTGACCGGGGGGGATTCATACACTGCCATTCTCTGTATTAATGAACCGATACCTGTGATCATTCTGCAGGAGGTGTAACTGGCTTGGCAGGTGTGCTGCCACTGGGAAACAGATTAAAATAGTCAGGGCTCCTTTCAAGGCTTGTACAGAAAACAATGGAGGCTTCACAAGGTAATCATGCCATTATATGAGACGGAGGGACTAATTGGAATTATACTAGAACAGGCAGGGAGCTCATTAAAACCTTGAGCACTACCTCATGATAAACAGTCACTTTAAGGGCTGGCACTAATATGATGAGGCAAAGTCTTTATTTCTCACTTTCCAATGAACACATCTGATGTTTAAGCTCCTTATACTCTCTCAGCAGGTATCGTGTGGAATGTAAGACTCCTTAATTGCTGCTGGAAATTAGTAAGATGGTTATATGGAGAGCTTTTGTCGTCATGCAGAAACACTGGCTGAGATGATACCGCACCGCCTCTCAAGCTCTGCATCATTTTGAATCGTTGTAATATAATCACACTGTGCTTTTCATACTTCATATTAACATTTCATATTTTGTCATGTGCTTTTCAACATGCATTTCATTATTACAAATTGAACCGTGTGTTAATATATTAATTGTTCGACTTTGCTCATTACAAACCTATAAAACCTCGCCAATACAATACCATAATAACACAGCGAGCTTGTTATGGACTCTGACAACCCGTGATTAAAATCAGACTCATTTTGCTTGATGAGAAATTGGCTTTACCCAAAATAACTTTATATCCCCCTGCTTTCCAACCACAGTTCATTAGCTCCATCTTGCTCAGGCAGGATTCTTTGTGCCATTTTGACTGTATTCAAATCTCTCTAATGCCATCTCATGTTTAAAGACTGGCCATAAATCCCATATCAGTTCTTAATGACCACTGCCGGCCAGCCGGTAATATGTCATTGTTCGCAGGCGATCACCCAGCGGGGAATAGACCATGCCAGTCTTTGTAATTGCACACCCAGAAAGATTTATATTGCCATTATGCACACCCATAAGAAATAATTCAAACATATCATTGAAAAAAACAGCCTGCACATTGCTGATCCCCAAATCTCCACTGAGCATCTAGCCGGTATAATATTCTACTGCCTCTGCTAACATGGCTTTAATGTCTCCTAGTAAAGATGTCTTGAACACTCATATTCCATATGTCTATTTAGTAGCGATACTGTTTCTCCTTCTGCAGGGTACTCCGGAGGAGTACGCAAAGACTGCATAGGAAAAATGCAAAGTGTCATAGAGCACTACAGCAGCTGAGAGGCTGAAGTATTCCTCGTTCATCAATCAGCTGGTGCAGTATGCATCCTAAACAATCCTGGCAGTGATCAGTAGGAAAATCGTGATGCCACACACTTCCTTGCATCAATCAGGATTTAGCAAGATTTTAGTTGACGGGATGTACAGCTATACTGTCAGTCAAATCTGAGGGGGACTGCCCATTGTTTTGATGGCCCATTGTCCCGAAATCAAAACCCCAAAAATGTCCCATTGGTTTTCTTTTTGAAAGACTCAAAAAGAAAACAACAGATACAAAAATACAAAAGTAGGTCCGCATACTAGAAACTGCTCCTTTTCGAGATGTGACGTTTCGGGCACCAGCCCTTCATGAGGCATGAACAAGATAAGGAAACACACCTCTACATATATATAACAAATGGTGGTCGCCTGACAGATCATGTGATCACACATCATGATATAAACAAAAGAATACAACACGCGACAGGAACAATACAAATTACAAAAATACACAATTGCAAATACATTTACAAATATAAGTACAACTGGATCGAGTTCAATAATATGCCGTAAACAAAGCCAAAAAAAAGGCCTGCAATGCCAAGAGTATCACCTCGAATATCACATGACTGAAACATCAGGTGAAAACCGTCATAATGACATGCAAATTCAAGGTGAAACTATAGTGGAAGATGTCCGTGAATGTTCTCATTCATCCAGGTCATTGTAATCTCAAGAAAGGATTAAATCGAAAGCGTCAGACTACGTAGTCTGAGCTTGTCTAGCTCAGACTGAACTGATGAAGCTTCTTAGATGAGAGGCGAACTGTCTTCAATGACATATAAACAAGTCCATTTGCCTTCGATTTAATCCCTTTCTTGAGAATATAGTGGAAGATCTTTTTATTGTTCGTATTTATTTATTATTTTGGAGCGAAGGGCCTTTGGAGCAATGGGCATTTGTTTTCAACTGTCTACTGTCTGGTTTGGCCCAAAACCAAAAGATATTCAGTTCAATTTCAGAGAGTACTATAAAAAACAGATAACATTCACATTTAAGAAGCTAGAAACAGAGAATTTTGACTTTTTTTAAAAATAATTACCAGACCAATTAATTGATTATCAAAATAGTTGGTAATTAATTGTATAATCAATAAATAATCAATTAATTAAGTCATTGTTGCAGCTCTACAGTCCAACATTATAAAGAGTGGAGTCTAGCCCTGTTCTGTATGCAAAATACCCTGAGATAAGTTTTGTTATTATTTGGCGCTATATGAATAAAACTGACTGTCCAAGTAAAGATGTCTTGAACAGTCATATTCCATATGTCTGTTTAGTAGCTACACTGTTTCTCCTTCTGCAGGGAACTCTGGAACAGTATGCAAAGACTACATAGGAAAAAATGCAGAAGTGTCATAGAGCACTACAGCAGCTGAGTGGCTGAAGTATTCCACATTCATCAATCAGCTGGTGCAGTATGCATCCTAAACAAACTCCTTCATATACACTCCTGCATTTTTCCCCCCCATCTAAACGCCCGCAATCCTTGGATAGCTCTGAGATGTGGTGATTGAAGACGCAGTTAGCTGAACTCCCCAAGTGTGCCGCGGGAGCTTTGTTGTGCAGCCTGTCCCTGGTTCCTCCTGAGAGGGGAGGCAGGTGTAGGCTGACGCAGGTTTGATCACCTTGGTGAATGTGGACCTAAGTGGCTTCTCGGCGTCCACAGGGAGGACAACAGCAGCCAACTGCGGAGGGACGAGTGTTTGACTTGGGCTAATGAATTGCCTGGTTGAGCAGAATTACATCATGCTTGTTTTCTTTAAAAGGATTTGACAGGTACTCAAATATGCCGGTTGACGTTATAATTTAAACTACGACACCGAATGAGGGAACAGATAGAAAATGTATTTGTAGATTGATAAAAATGTTACGTTGCCCAGGATATGCGGGATGTTTATTCATGGAAAGCTCCTCTAAAAGTGATATGCTTCACTTGATGTACTTAAAATTTTAATAAAATCGACAGCTAGTAACAGGAGAACAATGGTGGCCTCTGCTTGTTCTCTTTGTCCCTGGTTAGAAGGCCAGAGAAGTAGAGGGGAAGTTGAAATGCCCTGTTGAAGTCAGCCATCAAAAGCAGGCCAGTCATGCAGACTCCTGTTTCAGAGTCTACTGAGACCGCTCCCAGGGACTCTTTGTTCCTTTTCAACCAGACTGCTGCTGTCTCCGCGCTCAGGGGGCTCACTCACCAGTGACAGCCACAGTCAGATCATACCCCCACAATCAAATACAGTTTTATTAGATCTGTCTTGCAGAGCGGCACTCCACTGCAAAAACATGTTTTGTTCTCTTTAACCTATTCCACCGGGGACACAAACCAACAGTGACACTGTCATTTGTGAGCAATGCAGTATGACTCCCTTGTGGTACAAATGTCAGATTATACCGTGCAGTACTAGTTATCCTCCCTAAATATAGCCTCTCTGGTATCATAGCCTGTCGCAAGAAATTCATGGCTTCACACACATGGCCTTTAGTGGAACCCCAGACACTGTCACAAACCTTAAGAAGTCGCCAGGATGAGACTAATTGTAAATTCATATCTGTCTGCAAACTCTCCTTGTAATTCTGAGAAGAGAGGCACCTGCCCCCAGCTTGATCCTGGCTCGTAATGTGTGATGTGCACTTTTCAGTCCCCGCAGATATCAAATTGATTTGCACATGGAATTGCCATCTCTTATTAAGCTGGCATTTAAGTAGCGTATTAGAATTAAGTAGGCACATGTATTTGGAGGTATGACCAGCCGTGAGACGGTTTGGATACAGGTCACTCGCACTATTTTACTACTCTTGGAGGTTTAATTAACCAGGTTTAAAGCCCCTGAAAATGATTTTTTTTTTCAATCTGCTTCTTACTGTGAGTGATGGGATCTTGCATGAAGACACTATTTCCTGCCCATGTTGGAACAGTTTTTAAACAAGATTTTAAACTTGATATATATTTTTTTTTTTCTCTGTGCTCTTCACAATGATGTGAAATTGTGAGGTCATGTATTTCCAAGCACCAATCAGGATTTAGCAAGATTTTAATCAAAATTTGATGACAGCTGGTGGAAGGGTTGGGCTGATGGACGATGCCATCATCCATTGCAGATGGCTGACAGTCACTGACCACTGAGTAATCTCCAATCGTAACACTGGGATATGAAAGCCCTCTGTATTTGAGGTAGTGCGCCCCTTCACAGTGGCCATAAGGAAGGAGTTTTGTTACATTTTTGACATGTGGGTTATGTGGGTTATGTCTTCGTGTGGCATTTATTATTTTCTTATTAAACCTGCACAGTTTGACAAACCAAAGACTATTGGTAACATTGGTGGCTAAGGCTGAACAATTTTGAAAAAATGTCTAATTGCTGTTATTTTGACTGATATTGCAATTGCGATATGATTTGCGATATTAGAGGCAATGATCATTTTTTTACTTTATTATTCGTAATTTGATTGCAGGACTCTGTACCTGAATAAGTCTGTAGAATCTGATTTGTAGGACAGGACATCCCTGCCTCACGACATTCATCAATTTAAAAATCTTTTGACACACACTTTGCCTTTAACAAATATTGTACCTCCTACAGTTTGAAAATTGCAGAAAGCCATGTTGCCATTTCAAAAAAAATTCGATTAATTGTGCAGCCCTACTGGTGTCAGCAGTGTTTCTTTTCTGTGGCCCATTTTTAGAGTTTCTTTCAATCACGTTGCTATTGTTTTCATAGCATAGCTTCCTCAGTATAGCTCGCCAGCTCTCTTTCTAAACCCTACTTGGTGCATGGAAGTAAGTGACACCATAATTGTCACAGTGATTCGCACTATTGGCATTTTAGAATAATAGGCCATTGGAACAATGGCATGGCGCCCCTACACAGTCCTAATGAGGTAGATTAGCTGAATTTTTGAATGCATACTGTACCTCTAATAAACACCTTAAGCAGTGTTTATTTTAGATTTAGTTTTTAAATTTTATTAGCTTTGGTTAAAGTTTAGTCATCTAGCCTATTTGTTGTTAGTCAACAAAAGCTAAAGATCTGTAAGTCTACTTTTCATCAGTGAAATTTTAGCATGCATTTTTAACATTTCTAAGCATTTTGAGGCTACAGCTGGCACCATTTCTGGATTTAGCTTACATGGAGAAGCTAAAACATCGGATAACAAAGAGAAAATTTCTTTAGTGAACATTTCGAGGAAGATTCAGATGGTTGACCGTTGACATTAATCCTGGAACTTCCGCATTTCTCCGACCGCGAGAGATAGCAGACTGAAAGTAATATTACATCCATATCGACAGGACTTGATAAAGTAATACATTTTGTTTTAGTTCTTGTTTTCAAAGGTTTCTTTTTAGTTTCTTTTAGTCTTGTTTCATGGTGGAAAAAAGGTCATCAACGAATATTTTTCATCATAGTTTTTGTTGACGAAATTAACACTGACCTTAAGTTGTTGTGTTGTTTTTTTTTACTTTAATTGATGCTTATTTAGTCATGAATATTCAGTTTCATAAAGAGATAGTTTTGATTTGAAGCCACATTTTCAGGGGCTTTAAATAACAAAAACCACTACTAGATTAAAACATTACAGTACATTACGGCACCGTCTTCACTGGAAAATAAAAGCTTTTCATGATCTGAAGGAGAGGTGAATCAAAAGCACACATCACTGTAACGTGATCGTCAT
This sequence comes from Lutjanus campechanus, assembly GCA_027495735.1. Classification (NCBI taxonomy): domain Eukaryota; kingdom Metazoa; phylum Chordata; class Actinopteri; order Lutjaniformes; family Lutjanidae; genus Lutjanus; species Lutjanus campechanus. The sequence goes on from JAJHUR010074267.1 coordinate 6,215, forward strand.
TTCTTCTTGAAGGGCTGCTTGTTTTTCTCTTTTCTCTCACATGAGGCTTAGTATAATTCATGGGCTTTTCATGCTGTTATCATGGGAGAGAATTACACACTAACAGCAGGTGAGGTCACAACAACAAGGTGAACAAAAACACCGTGAAGCTGCAGCAGCGGCGGCGGCGGCTGTTACATTCACACGTCATTCATCTGACCAGGATCACTCTGAGCATGACGTGTGTCCAGCATGTCAAGTCATGGCCCAGTTTGAGAGACAGCATGTCATGCTGAGGTAGAAACACTCACTTACAGGGGATATAATACGTTTGTAATATATCTGACTGTTCAGTGTCATTGGCTCTTCTTAGATTCTAGAAAAGTTTCATCTCACACTTTAGACTTTGTACAAAAAGATACGAGTGTTAAATAAGCCTTTTATACTGTTAAAACAAAAAGAAAATGTCTCCAGGGTTTACCGCTTTTGTCTTTGTATTTTTCCTACAAAACTGAAAACTGTGGTGAAGATTTTTATTTTAAAAGGATAATATTGTTGTATTATTACTAACAAGAAATCATTCATAGTCGCATATAGTAATTTTTTTTTTCTTTTCAGACATCCAGCCCCATAAATAATCAAGGCTTTCTCGATCCCTCAGAGTAATTATCTGTGTTCTCTGACAGACACAGGCAGCAGCAAACTGACAGGCCTCCATGAGGGAGATGTTGTGTAAATTTTATGAGTGACAAAGGAGATTAGTAGCGTGACTTTTTACATGTAACTTTGACCTCCTTGGAGCTGTGCATGCAGGAAGGTGAATGGGAGGCAGAAGAGGAGCCGTCCAAGGACCCAATTCGTCGTGTTTCATTTTGTGCCAAATTCTAAAAGAGTGCAGCAGGAATGAGTCCTGAAACCCATAAATGATTTTTTTTAGTTTTCGCACCTCCAGTTTTTCCAGTGGGTTTTTGTTTAAATGCCTGATGTAAGGTCTATGGTTAACGTAAGCTTAAAGTCTGTATAAAGGAAAAAGTGAGTTTCTCCTTCTGAATTCTGGAGTTGTGTTCTGGATTTTTCAGACAGATCTGAAACATGGCTCAGTGACGTGCCGGAGCCAAGCCCCACCCCCAACACTATATATGCCCCACAAACTGACAAACAAACAACACCACCTTCCCCTGTCCACACCCTCCCTAATGGTCAGTTACAAGCATACCTCAGCAACTCTCGCAGTCCAAATCAGCCAGCAGTTCACTTCAGCTCACTTCAGTTCCAACAACTCAACACTAGAAGAAGAGAAAGAAGAAAAAAATAAACATCCTGTCACCATTCTCTGGCTCTTGTGGCTCAAACATGTCTGGACATGTCCACTAAAGCGGCTAGATGGAGCGTCCATGTTTCAGGTCGTTTTCAAGTCGTAGTGGTGTTTGACACTGAGACAGAGGAGTGGACATGCCCCCATCACTTTTTTAATCACTCAAATTTGGCTAGATGGTTAATAACACATTTCTGTGGTGTCACAAAGTCAGAACACACATTATTGTTTGACAGTATTTTTGAGAGATTTTTTTATATTTTGTTCTATGACATAAAATACATCAATAAAATACAACACTTCAACCAATCTTCAGTCAATTGTGAAGCTTTAACTTGCCTAAAAAATCTTGTTAACAAGTGGCAAAATGAGACTAGAGAGGTTGTCGGGGACATTAAACCCATCACGCCGAACACTTGTCACATATACTGTTTTTACAACAAAATTAGCGCATATATGCAGGGTTTTTTAAACACAGTTAAACCCACTAAAAATAGCCAATTGAATCAATTCCCATTGCCCGTAGACCCGTTTGCCTTTCTGTATGTTTTTTCTGATGTGCACCAGGAAGCCTCAAGTCTACGCAGGAGGGCGAAAAAGGCATTTTTAAATGTCTGTGTGTGTTCAGATCTCAGTACTTTTGTAGCTTCTAACTGAATCTCTGTGGTTTGAAGTTTAGCTTCTTTCCTGTGTCCCTGTTTGTACTTTCAGGCATCTGGTTTATTTGACTGTTTCATGCTTGCTTTCAGTCGTGTAGGAGTCACGTTAAGTTACTGATGATGAAAACCCAAGAATGACTGATTTTGCTGCTTCATAATAAAAGCTTTTAGATAACAAACTAACAAACTAACTTTTATTGTGAAGGCTTTATAAGATGACTATTCATTGTTTTGCAGCCGCTCAGCTTAAGACAAGCCCGTATCTGTTAAAGAGACTGAGTCAAACCAAGTTAAGCCAAGCGGCACGTGTTTATGTCCACCCAGGTGTCATGTTTCCATCACTGCAAATCGGACCTCTGACTTGTAATTGCTAGTCATTTGACCTGTGAATGACCTGATTGTACCTTTTCCCATTGAAGACAAAAGCCAGATGTGAGTGGGTGTTTGTTTTTTTTCCTGTGTAAAAGGGGCTTAGTGGTGGTGACTTTGAAATCATGTGACCATGTGTGTGGTGCATTTGTAGCCTAACGTTAGCTTTTTACTTCTGACAATTGCATTCACGCTTCAAAAATGATAAAAGTGGTTAATTTGTTAAGATTATCTTGCTGAACAAAATGTGTAAGTATCATAATTTGTTGTTTGCCACAGGGCTTATTTTGTGCAATTTTTGTCAAGGAAACCATGACAAACTTCCAGGCTGGCCAACAAAAATACGTAATCTCTGGAGGCCTGTCTTCAATGCATCAGAAGAAAGCTGATGAGAATTGTGAATACTTAAGAAAAGTAAAATAAATTTGTGATAATAATATACATAATATAAAAAGATAATGATTAGACGACAGTGTTCTGATCAGGTTTTTGGTGATATGCCTGAAATACGTCTGTGGTTAACACAAGCTTAAGAATTTTTCGAGTTTTGCTGTACAGCAAAAAAATATGTCAGTAAATACCACACCCATAGATTGTGTCTAAAACACTGTGGTTGCTAACAAGTAACTACATGAGACTAAAGAGGTTGTCGGAGACATAAAACGTAACATTAGTCACTTGATGGTGATGAAACTGAAATCATGCAATCATGGTGTAGTTGATTTATAGCCTAACACTAGCTTTTTACTTCTGGCGATTGCATTTATGCTTCAAAAATCATAAAAGAGGTGTTAATTTGTGAAGATTAAATTGCTGAACAAAACATGTTAGTATTCTAAACAGTTTTTTGCCACAGAGATTATTTTCTTAAATTTCTGTCGAGGAAACCAGAGCGATGCTACAAAAATACACCATCTCTGCAGCTCTCTATACAACACATCAAGAGAAATATGGTGTGAATTGTGAATATGGTTGAGGAAAATTAAAATACATTTGTGAAAAGTACACAGCATAAAGATAGTGATTAGACGACAGTGACCCGAAGTCAGCGAACTTACAGAAAACGTCACTTATGTCTTGTGTATGTGAGGAATCTCAAACGATGTGTATCATTTCCCAAAATGTGTTTACATCAGTCTGTTGTCATATTTTGGCAGATGGTTGGGGTATTGTGTTGGATTTGGGGTGAAAGCAATAGTTTTGCACAGATATAGTGATTCTGGAGAGGCACTCATCAGTTAAATAGCAACCTGCCTCGACGATTTCTGTCTCCGAAACTCCCCCTTTATCATACTCCTATTGTGTGCGGCTACCAACGGACCAACCCTAAGCATTCTTTGCTCTGATTTCCCATTGATGGTCTTTCATATAGTGAGTCTGCTCACAGAGGCTTTGTTCCCCATAATTACAGGGCCTGTGATTTCAGCACGTACGTATGTCTTGCCTCCAGCTCTGTGATTGTCAAGGAGATTTGATGGAGGCATCAAGCACATGTGAGTGAAGGGGAACATGGTCGTGCCATCACACCCTTCTGTTTACCCTGAGTGTCAGAGGGCTGATGTCACCCTGAGAGAGAACAGAAGAGGTGGGCCTCGGCGGATTCCTTCACGTCTCACTCCCTCCGTCTGTCTGTCTGTCTGTCTGTCTGTCAGTCTCTCCGGACATGTTGCAGGAAGCGATGATAACAGGGCGGTGCGCGGAGTTCAGCGGACACGCGGCATTGCAAATCTCCCTGGCCATCTTGCACAGCTCACGCTGTTCAAACAGGTTCCACGCCGGCTTGTGTCTTGTCTTGTCAAGTGGCTGACATTCTGATTTAATCAACATCCACGCCTGCCAGATGAATTAGATCACTATCAAAAATGCACAGGGAGCGCCATGTCCCTCACTTGTCAGAACCAAACTCATCTGCTCATTTATTTATTACATTCTCCATGAGAGGAGCATTGTAGCGCTGTGTGGGCTTAAGGTTGTCTGTCCTTGGTGCTTTGTTAAACTTGGATGAGCCCCAGGGACTTCTATAATTCTATCTCCAACTCACATCATATTGAAAACACATAATGGTGGTCTGGAGAAGAAAAACAAACACGGCATTCCTTCCGCCTCCCCTTTGAACACTGACTACAATCTGCTCTCTGTAGAAAATGATCCACTACTATGTTTTAATTTCCACCCCATCTAGCTGTTAATAAATCTAAGATCCAAGCGCTCTGAACAGATATGAGTCATTCTTTGTTTTCATTTGACAAATGACTGTGAATCGTTTGGACATGTATGTTGATTGTGCTTCCCATGGAACACCGCACCTATTACTCCTTGTTTCTACGTTTGCTGTGATGATTAAAATAAATGGGGAGGTTGAGTGCATGCTGGCAAAGCAACTGAGAGCAGCATTATAATCTAGGAACAGATGAAATGGACTGATGTTGTGTTCACTTGATGGTATCAACGCCAAACTGCTCATTCCCTGAATAGAGATCATTTCTGGAACCGTGTCCTTTGTGAGAAAATGCTTTCTGTTATGTATGTCACTGAACTCCAGCTTTTTTCATTAAATTCACTATTTTGTTCAATATTTGAAAAGAGACGGTGCTGCACCCTGAATGGATTGAATTGATGCTTATTGGACAATTGTATATCAAAGTGATAGCCAAGTCTATGAAATGACAAAAGTCCATTTCATTTCAAGTTTAACAGAATTACCGAGCTTGATGTTGCCTGTGTATTACTGCAAAAAGGAGAGGAGTGTGTAGGGACGGTTCAGTGTGCTCCTAATGTGAGTGTATGTTGCATGAATTATCAGTGGGAGGACGGCTGTGGTTTAGCTGAGCTGAAGAGATTCAGATTGAGATGTCCACTCACGGCTCACTGGTTTGATATTTCCATCATCGACAGCAAAGGAGACTCTGACAGTTGGGCTGCACAAAGCCAGCTGTTTTCATGGTTTGAAGCGTCCTGAACGTGCACCCAAGTTGAAGGATTGGTAGGAGATTATTAACCAAAGTGACACCCAGAACACAGGCATCCACAGTTGGAAAATCACTGGGTCTCTCTCTTTCTTTTTTTTTTATTTTCCTCTCCCACCGCTGCCGCTCTCTTTCTCGCTCTTTAATTTTGGAGCTGCAGCAAAGTGCTCTGGCATGTTTGTGTCAAAAGTTCCAAATTGAAAAGTGTGATAAGGTAGGAGGAACATTAAAAATAGATAAACACACATCTGTGGACTAATCTGGAAAAAAAACAAAAAAACAAAAACAAAAACAAAGAAAACAATGAGCGAGGTGGGAGGATAATCACGGCCCTGCTTATCAAATGATTTGAGAATAAAAGGACAGATTAGATCTGTGATTGGTCTGGTAGATTGAAATGTGTGGATGATTTCTTAATCATTCAGAAACACAGAGCCAAACCGTCTGGTCTCCATCAACAGACGGTGCATCAGGTTCACCACCTGCAAATAAACTACTGATTTTACTGTATTTACTTGATAATGGAATTTTGGTAATAAAAAAAAATGAATACAAATGGAGTTTATATCTTCATTTCTGTTTAAAAGCGTGATTCAC
>JAJHUR010074269.1:0-17897 GCA_027495735.1 Lutjanus campechanus
ATAACATCTTATTTCACCGTTCACAGTGGCAGCTAAAACTATTTGAAATTATTCAAAAACTGGAAGTGATTATCTCTTTCTGTCTCCCCTTCCACTTGTAGACACATAATGAGAGCGATGTGGACGTGTTGTACAGTTCTGTGGTTATAAGGCAACCGCGTGTACCAAAGGTAAAGATCAATGAGGCTTGCACAAATTGTCACATATTGTTGATCAGTCATTGTCTCCCCACAATTTTGTTTCCATTCTCACCAGATGTCACATTTTTCATTATTTTTCAAACTTTATTTTTGTTCTTCCTTCCTAATTTGAATGTTTCACTTCTGTTTTTTTCCAACAGGTTAAAGCAAATGATGATAATGTTATATACAGCACAGTGGCTTAACAACAGCACAGCATAACCCATCACTCTGTTTGTATGGCTATTTTTTTCATCTATTTGTTGTTGTCTGGTTTTATCATTTGGTTGTGCAGTAACTTGTACCTACATTACCCTCTTCTGTTTTCGTAGAACCATTGTCCTGTTTGTTTGCCAAGTGACAAGACCATTGTCAACACAAACCTTGGATTTACTGTTGTATTAAAGTCTTTTAAGGTTCACAAGTGTAATGCATTCATAGGGAGGTGTATCCATTCAAGTTCACCGGTATAAAATCATTTAAATCTTTGTGGACAGGGCTGCTTGGTGAAGGTTCTTGTGGGTTTCTGCATCTACCAGGTTTCATAAATATGAATATGAATGAATGTGAATGAGATTTTACAGAGCTTTTATAAACTCTCCATCTGTTCAGTTACTCAGTCAAGCCACATGTTGTGAAATTTCACCTCTACTGTTTCTATATGAAGGGGCTGGCAATGAATAGCACACAAGGCTTTCATACTTACTGACCTGCTTGCAAACTCTTGCCCGAGCTTGGATGTGAAACATCTTCAACGCCAGCTGCCCCTGTGTAACTTAACATCTTTGCTGCTGAGGGGAAAGAGCTTTCATTTCTCACGAAAATTAAGAATTTTGCTTTGATGTAAATCTTATCAGGAATTACTGGTCTACAAGTGTTGCTTTCCACTGCACTTCTACACATCATGCAACAGTTGTTGTAAAAAAAAAAAAAAAGGTAAAAATGAACTTGCTATGAAAAATATCTGTGAACTTTTGTACATGGTCACAACACTGTGGCTTAGGCAACAAGACATAGGTCATAAACTGCAACAACACCCACTGGGGACTTTTGTTGTTGCATTTTTGTCATTTAATCTCTCTGATGTCTGTGGTAAAGGCATGAAAAGCCCCTGAAAATAATTATCTACATGTTAAAATAACAGCTATCTCTCAAATCAAGCGTTGGGCTTTCACAGGACATGCACATAACAAACACAAATAGGTTGAATCTGCAAACCACCTACTCTAATTATTTCATATTTTCATTTTTCAGTCAGCTCATAAATTTACAGCCAGCCGTTTCATTTCATTCATAAAAGCTCACCTGAAACCCTGCAACTCCACCTGATAGTGGTCAGAGCTGATAAGATGTTGCTTCCAAGATTTTCCTGATAAAATGAAACATGTCAGCAGGGTGTGCTGTGGCTAATATTTCTGTTAAGTACTGGCTGTATTATACTGACACACAATAATTATTCAAGTCTTGATCCTTGCATGAAAAGGGGGCAGGAAGTTGAACAGTGTGAGTTCAGCGATCATTAAAGCTACACAAATTACTGATGTAAAAGATAAATTTTTTTGGAGGGATATGACATCAGAACATTTTTCGTGCACTTTGTTTTGAGCCCCCCAAATATTTCACAATGGGCCCTTATCATTTGCCGCCATTCATTTGTCTCTCAGACATTTCTGCCAGTGTTGCAACAAGCCAACAGTGCATAGTAAATTAATGGCTTAAAAAAAGTGTTTAAATAGCACTCTGTAGCCACCTTCAATGTTTTTGCAAATCACCATGGAACTTCCAGGGGAATTAAGTTCTCGTTTGGATAAGCTTAAAATTTTGCAAATTTCACAACCTCTTTTTTTGAGTTGCTGGTCAGTTCCTCATCACTAGTTTTCCTACAGTGTTACAGGAGGCAATTCACTTGTGTGTCCACAAGAAAATCTTTCCAAATCTCTTAATATTTTCCAAAAGCAGTTTACATCAGAGGTGACCAAAATTGACTACGTTAAGGGGGTGTTTTTTACCCAACTACTTTCTTTGTATCTTACCAAGTAGAAATATCTTGATCAACGGAGAGACTTAATTAATTTTCACCCCTTATCACTGCCTACACACCACTTTAAACAAAATCTTCTATATTTTGCCCCTGAACCTGAATATCTCAGTGTCCCCACAAGTAGGTTGCCAGATATTGCAGGAAATATAGGCTACATTCCACAGATAATGAAGGGATGGACTAATTACTGTGTATAATGCTCAATTGTAAGTACCAACCCAAAACATCATATGGCTACACGTACTATTTACTTCATGAAACAACTTGTGTAATGCAACTGTTTTATGTAGGCAGAAGAGGTCAGTGGTGGTTAGCCACAAAGATTTTTCTGATAAGATGACACATGCCAGTGGGGTGTGCTGTGGTTCATTTTGCAAAACCCTGTGTGCCAACAAGCTCTACTTAAGCCAACTTATGTAATGCAACTGCCTCATTTAGGGTGAAGAAAGATTTTAACAGAGAATGACTGCATCTCCTTCCTGTTTCTGTTATCATTAGAGCCATCAATGACAATCACTTTCAATAGAACCACTCACTCCACATCTCTAGATACAGAAAATATATTTTTTTTTTTGTTTTTGTTTTTTTTTTACATTCAAGAATTCACTCAAAGAAGAAATATTGGCTATAATATATTTGCTGTATCTGTCTGTCATAAGATGAAGAGATTAAGGAAACACGTTAAGTTGAATAAAGACTTCTTCAAAAAAACAATTTACAGCCAGTATATTCTCCTTGGAAATTTCCATCTGAGAGCAGAACATTTGTTTTTGTTTTGGCCTGTGTGATTTGGTCCACTGCCTGTTTCACTTAACATGGAACTAGAATTATAGAGAATTGTGGTATGGTAATTAATAATCCTTAGATGGACTACATTTTTATAATGGTGAAATTGAGCAATATGTTAATGGAGCCTGGCAGGAAGTACGGCAGGCAGTCAACTGGATGCCAACTCCAGAGTATGTATTTGCAGACATTTGTTTGCAGGGTAATGGGCTTAGCTTTGCATTGACAGACAACTGACAGTTACACACACCAAATCAGCTTAAAGTGTAGGACTTGTTATGACTATTGTTAAAGTACGTTGTGCTTGTGTGAAACAACTCGCTCCAGAATTTTGAATTTGGACTACAGTACCCATTTTTGAACACTGGGCGCAAATACAAGCACAAAAGTATAAACGTAAAATTTGTTCTAGTATTAAAGAAAACATACAGTTCTTTAAAAACAAAACTGTACTGTATGCATGTATGTCTGAAGGATTACATGTTGCAATTCACTGATATTCTAAGTCCAGAGAAGAATAATTACATGTTTAATGTACAAATTTAAATTGTACAGTTTAACATTTTAGCAAAATTTTAATGTTTCAGCTGGTAGAGGTGGAGCATATTAACAACTTCTGTGTATTGATTACTTTAATCTATAGCACAATATCATATATTATAATCTGATCATACATTTAATGTGTAAAATATTAATCTCCAAATTATACTACTATCTCCAGCTGTCAGATAAATGTAAGAGTTTGTAAGAATTACTATTTGTCTCTGAAACGTAGTGAAGTAAAAGTGTAAAGTACTCAAGTAAGGTTAAAGTATGTGAAAGTACCTCAAAATTAAGTACAGTACTTGTGGAAATGTCCTTAGTTACTTTCCACCACAGTTGCTCACTCAATTCACTCAGTGGTCCCACTTAATGTCCAGCTTCTTAAGTATTTCAAATATTTATGTGTGGATACTTTTTTCACTCATAGTATGGTAGTATAGCTATAAAGAACATCCAATAAATCTACAGTAAAACTGAAAAAAGTGTTTTTTCTGGTATCCTTATGAGGTTCTGATGTAAAATAATAAAAAACAGTTGAACAAAAAAAAGAAAAGAAATTAAAAGCAAGTAAATTAAGGTAATTAAAGTATCAGTGCCTTGTTTCGTGTTTTCATCTTAGCACATCTCATTCTCACTGGAGCCACAGGCCAGTCACAGGGGTTATTTTAAAATAGTTTACAGTAAACTATATTCGTAAAATACACCCTGTCTGAACTTGTGTTTATTTAAGTCATCCAAATAACCAATGTAAGTCAACTTCCTTTCAGCAGGGGGAAGACAAATTTGAACTGTTGTAATTAGGAAAATCAGGAAGTAGATTGTCAGTCTAGCGGTGCACTGGTTCGTGCTGTTGTCTCTGCTCACTCACTGACATGGCTGTTCATCTCAACTTTCTTCTCATCCTCCTTGGACTCACAGGTCAGTCACAAGAATCATTTTATATTGTGCACATATCTTATTCTTTTACTTGTCCTGTCAGAAGATAATAATGATGAGTGTCAAGAAATATCCTCCTGGACACGAATTGAGTTTGTCTGAGGTCCTTTTTGACTCCCTGATGAAAGGCTTGATGCTGAAACATGTCCCACTTTGTTTGTTTTAAGGTCCAATGTGACCATGCTGAGACAATGAAGGAATTATAAGTGTATTAAAAGAGAGAGCCTAGGCATTCTTTGTGATTTTTAAATTCTATTCTCCAGGTGCTGTTTCAATAAGCCAGTATGTGAAACAGCAAATAATATGAACAGGCAGGTCATATGAAGGAATAATATTTTGAATATATAATTAAAATACTGTATTTGTTCTTATTACAGGGATTCACAGCATAACTACAGTCAGTGAAGTATCAGTGAAGGCTGGAGGTTCAATCTCTATCCCATGTCTTTATAGCTCACAATACAAAGACCATGTGAAATACTTGTGTCAAGGATATTATTGGACTTCCTGCTCATATGCAGTTAAAACAAACCAACCAAGTTCAGGAAAGTTTTCAATCTCTGATGACAAAACACAAAATATCTTCACTGTGACTATAAACGATCTGACAGATCAGGATACTGATTACTGGTGTGCAGTGGAGATCAATGGAGGGTCAGATATCAGAGAGTATTTTCACCTGTCAGTCACCAGAGGTAAGAGCCCTTAAAGCATCTTTATGTACATCTCAAATCCTTTTTGAATGTTTAACAATTTGGAGGAAAACACTTATGAAGGTCTCATTGCTTACTTGGGGTACAAATTGTTATAATTGCAATACATTTAACTTTGTCAGTCAAAAATAAAGAGAATAATGAAAAAGGAAAGTATGTATCCATCAGTTATAATAACTGTCATCATCAACTTTGAAACAGCACGTACCAAAGGCTACACACAATTTTTCCTTTAATACTATTTGTTGTCCCTCAAGATAAACGCAGTCTTTATGTGGACCATCAGAAGATTACAGCATTTAAAAGAGATAATATAACCATCAATTGTTACCATCATAACTCTGGAGAAATTAAGTGGTGCAAGCTGGGCAGCTCCTGTGTGACGGAGTCATCTGGATCAATAGATGAAACAAAAGTGACCATCAATACGAGTGTCTCCAATGTTTTCGCTGTGACTATGAGTGGACTGAAGACAGAGAGCAGTGGCTGGTATCAGTGTGTCAAAGGAGACTTACAGATGCCGGTGCATGTAACTGTTACTGAGCAACCTACTACTACGTCAGGTAATTATACATTCTAAATATTAAATTATAAATATGTTTAAAGTACAGCCATTTGTGTAGATTATTTTATTTAATATTGATTCGATATTTGAATTCAGTATTGTCACATCACTCTAGTATTAATCGGATTATATTCACAGTTACAGCAACAAGCCATTTAACCAGCTTGTCACCCACTCCTGAGTCTGCGAATCTCACCTCTGTTTTTGCAGAAACAGCATCAACCACAGCTGAAGGTCAAGAGCACAGGTCAGACGACTTTGCATTTGCATGAAACTACATTACTGGACTGTTTAAACTAGTCTGTTACATTTATGAATTTGCACTGTATGCTTTAAATGTATTCTACAGAGTTAAAGTTGACCTAAAGAGCCTCCTCATCCCTTTGAGTTTGTTGATCTTTGCTGTAATGGTGACCTTGCTCATCTGGTTCACGCTGAAACGATGCAGTAAGTCTGTGCTGAAATCTGATGAGTTTCATTCATGCCAATTCTATTTTAGTCATAAATATTCTTACTTAAATGTAGACTATGTAGATTATTGTCAACGGGTCAGTCAAAGTAGTTTTCACTGTATCACTTTTAGAGAGGACCAGAGAAGAAGCATCAGCTACAACATCGGTAAGATATGCTGATTCATTTCCCTGCTCAAAGAAGGGACGTGCTATTATGACAATTTGCTTAACCTAACACTGCAGTGGTGTCAAGAGAAGTCAAATGTACTGTCCATTTGCAGCACTATCACTGTAGATGAATATCTAATAGTTATATGACATAAAATACATATTCATAATGAACACCACCTTTGTTTATTTTTAATAGAATACAGTAAGCATTAACAGATATAACCTATATTTAAACATAACTGTGATCACAATTATAGTCATAGGTTTAATGAATAAACCAATTATGGTTATTGTTTCATACTCCCCATTCATTTTTCTTTTTGGTTTGTTCCTGCACTACAGACTGAAGCAGAAGTAACATACAGTACTGTTCAGAAAAAGAAAAAAACTTCAGGGCAGGTAAGGGACTGTGTGAAAATAATTACAGCTGAGGCTTTTTGTTTGTTTTTTGTTTTTTATAAAGCAAAATTATTCATCATATTGGAAAATTAGTGAATATTGTAGCCACAGTTTAAAATGGAAAGATCTTTAAAAAGAAGAGCATCAAATATGCTTATTATGTAAAGCCTACCAGAACTCAATTAAAGGGACGGTTCAAACATACATATTTTTCGTCTTCCCTATAGTGTATTTATCCATTTAGATTGGTTTGGTGTGGGTTGCAAAATTTTAGTGATATAGGGTGTAGACATGTCTTTCAAATATAAGGGAACTAGATGGCATTTGGCTTGTGGTGCTTAAGGCGCCAAAAAAAATACAAATGTACATTTAATAATAATAATAATACATTTTATTTAAAGCGCCTTTCAGGACACCCAAGGTCGCTGTACAGAAAATATAAAAACAAAAATATAAAATACAGAGACAACATACAATAAAAAGGGAGAGGGGACCATGTGAAGCAGTTTATAGAGAGTAAGCAAGACAAAAACTCAGCACCAGTGTCTCTCTCCATGAGTCAGACAGGTTACTCAAGATAAGCCACAAACCTTTTTCTGAGCAGTTGCATGTAGAAACTATATTCTTTCCCCTAGTCCATTGCATCACCCTGCAGAAGTAAGCATGCATCCACTCATGGATAAGAGGCTTGTGTTCATGACAGCGAGGGTTGTAAACATTAATGCCGTCCTTGGCGAAGCTGTAACCTTTCGTCCATGTGTAGATGCATGAATCTTTCTGCATACGGTGATACGGTTGGTTTCTAGTCAAAGCTTACATCAAGGTTTGTGGATTATCTTCAGTAACTGGGTCATGACTTTTGGAAAGTAACATTAATGTTGAGTTGTTGTTTTTTCCACTCGCCAAGTGATATTTAGTTCCATGATATCTGAGAGAAAGCAGACATCGTTAAAGCTGATATGTCCAAAACTCAGAAACTACCACTAAAACAATCCAGATGGATAAATAGCGCCAAGGGTAAGAGGAAAAATATTTGTTTTTATCTTGGAGTGAATTGTCGATTCCAATCATCCGTCCATCCATCCACTTTTTTCCGCTTATCTGGAGTCGAGTCACGGTGGCAGCAGGCGAACCAGAGTATTCCATACATCCTTCTCCCCAGCAATGCTTTGCTGCATCTCCTACGAGATCCCGAGGCGTTCCCAGGCCAGATGACATACAGTATGTAACCCCTCCAGTGGATTCTGGATCTCCAAAGGGAGGCGTCCAGGAGGCATCCTAATTAGATGCCCGAACCGCCTCACCTGGCTCCCTTTAAAGCCCTCACCTTGTCTCTAAAGCTGACCCCATCCACCTAAGAAGGAAACTAATTTTAGCTGCTTGTATCCATAATGACATTCTTTCACTTACTACCTAAAAAGTTGAGGGTCAGAGTGTAGATCGACAGGTAAATTGTGAGCTTTGCCTTCTAGCTCAGCTCCCTCGTCACCCCAGCAGTCCAGGACAACACATTAATGCTGCTTTAAATTACTGTATGTGATCAAAAAAATGTATAGAATAAAGTTAACGTAAACTCTTGTGGTAATTTCTCTGATCATTTGTTAACCTTAAATGGGAAGTATATGAAATGGTTCATGCTAACTATTGCTGTGTTGATGTAATCCAGTGTGTAGTCGCTTACAAATTATATTTGGTTTGCTCCTTCATCAGGCTGAAGAGGAAGTAACATGCAGTGCTGTTAAGAAAAAGAAAAAAACTTCAGGGCAGGTAAGGGACTGTATGAAAGTAATTGCAGCTGAAACCTTTTTTTGTGAAATGAAAAAAATGTTAATATTGCAGTCACAACTGGAAAAGACGAGAGCTTTAAAAAGAAGACCATCAAATAAGCTTATTATGTCAAATATAACAGAATTCAACCCAAGTGCATATTTTTCCTCTTACCTGTTGTGCTATTTATCCATTGAGACTGTTTTGGTGAGTTGCCAAGTTTTGGAGCTGTGGGCTGTAGGAATATCTGCCCTCCCTCATATAATAGAGATAAATGGCACTCAACTTGTGGTGCTCATAGCGCAAAAAAAAAAAAAAAAACATTTGAAAAACTCCACTGCAATGTCTCTTTGCAGAAATCATGACCTGTTTCCTCAAAATAATCCACAGACCTTGCTGTGAGCAGTTTCATGTAGGAAGTACTTTCTACCGGCTGTGTCACTGTGTAGAGGGAAGCACGCATGTATTTATGGAAGCTTGTGATAGCACAGGATGTAAACATTAATGGTGTTCTCGGCTCAGCTGTAACCTCTCGACCGTGAGACTTCTTTCTGCGCGGTGATACGGTGGGCAGATGATGTTAAGAAGAAAGTAGTTCCTACATGAAACTGCTCACAACAAAGTCTGCAGATTATCTTTAGTAACCAGGTCATGATTTTTGGAAATTGGAATTGCTGTGTCAAATGTTTCTTTGTTTTTTTTTTAGTTCCACTAACTGCAATGTAGTTCAATCATATTTGAGAGAAATCATTGTCATGTTAATGTAATCTAAACCGTGTATGGCCTTTTATGTTAATGATATTTGATTTGCTCCTTCATCAGGCTGAAGAGGACGTAACATACAGTAATATTAAGCATGTGACAAAAACGTCAGGCGAGGTAATCCGTAACTTGTATAAAGACATATAAGTAACACTCACATAGAATTTAGTATTTAACCATACGCAGCTGTAGCTCAATAAAGCAAAAGCACATTTAAACATTTAAACTCAAGCAATCTTCAGCTGATCTGTATTTTTTGCCTGTTTCTTCCTGTTTACCCAGATGTCAGATGCTGAGAAGACTGATGTGGATGTGATGTACAGCTCTGTGGTTACTGTAGAACGGAACACTGTACCAAGGGTGAATTTGACATTTATGGAGAAGCTTTTTTTGCACATATTTTAAGTCACATTAGCAGCGTGGTTGGATGGATGGCAGTCAGTCCACCACTGAACTGAAATATCATAGCAGCTATTGAATGGATAATTATACCATATGTATCCCCTTTAACAACTTTGACTTTTTATTTAGCGCCATCATTAGGTTAAAATTTTAATTTGTTGTTTATGACCAAATATCTGCAAAGAAAATTACATTCCCGTCAGCCTCAGCTTTGCTTTGCCTTTAGTGCTAATTAGCAAATGTTATTATTGTAGTACAGCCACACCAAGCTGCTACTATTGCTGTAGACTCTTATTGGTGTTTATCTTCAGTCTTTCTGCATAATTTTCACTTTTTCCTCTGTTTTCCAACAGGTTGAAGCAAAAGCAGAGGATGTAACATACAGCACCGTGGCCTAGCACCAGGAAAACCTACCTCAACCACACCATCTTGTCCATTTGTCTATCGCTGGACTCCCTTTTTAAAAAACCTAGTGCTGCAATTTGTTTTTAAAAAAGTGTTGTAATACGTTTCATCTGTTACATTATGACCTTGCAGTAACACACTTCTTCTTTTTATTTTGAGAGTTTACGCCTTCTTCCTATCATTCGATTCTCCTGTGCTACAAAACATTTTGAACTAAAGTGGTCATAAAATCTATCTTACATCCCTTCAGTGTCCTCAAAGCATTAACAAATACATCCTACACTCTTAGAAATGGTCGTAGATTAAGGAGTGGCTCCTACCCATTCCTAAAAGGAGCAAAACAAGGGTGTCATAAGAAACTCAGGAAGGTAGGAACCTAAAACTATGTATGTTTTTGTTCATTTTTAATCTATTTTTTTTTATCATCAACAGTGATGTCCTTAATAATTAATAATAAAGAAAAATTCCACAACTGATCTGCCAGTTTATGTTGTCATCACCCTCCTGTCCCTCTTTTTTTTATCTAATATATTAATTGCTTTTGGCTGAAATGATACTTTCGTGATGTTATTTTTATCATTATTCTTTTCAAGAGACATTCATAATAGATGAAGTGCGCATTCATGAAAATTATAGGAAGACTTAAATTCTAAGATTGCCAAGTGTTTGCAAGTCCGTTAACATTGATGTATTCTGTATTAGGCCTCGCAACAATAAGTAATCCATATATTTGTGGGACATGGGGCTTAGATTGTATTAACGCTGTGTTTAAATTTATTTTTCAGTTTTTGAGTCTTCATATCTTAGTGCCCTTCCAGTCGCATTACATGGTTAGAAACTAAAGCATTATTAAATGTAATTAAATGAGGATAAAAAGACAAACTTAGAATATTGTGTCATAAGATGAGCAGGAAAACAGAACTTCCTCTCCTCAGAGCTGAAACAAGTTGTCAAATTAAACTCAGGGGTTTTCCACAGTCACAGTGTCCAAAAATCAGCATCATTATATTTCTGAAAAGCCTAAATCAACTGTAGACTCTTAATCTTATAATGACAGCCCTCTGAACAGGAAAATGTATTGAAGCATTGAAGGGAAGTGGAAGTGATGCTGTTACAGCTTTATTATTTTGATTACTAGGACCTTACCCCCGAGTAAACCTTATTCTGAAAGGTGACCAATAAAAACTGCCTTAAAATAGGAAGAGATAGCAACTGTTGCAACGGCATATTTCTGAAAATCAGGAAGTAGAAAATTAGTCTGTCAGTGTCAGTGTCCGCGCAGTGTTGTCTTAGTCTGTTCATTCGCTGATATGGCTGTTAATCTCACTTTTCTTCTCATCCTCGCTGGACTAACAGGTCAGTCATAAGGCTCATGTTGCAATTTTTACATATGATTTTTTTATGCTTCTAATGGTGACGGCAAATTATGTGAATGATAACAATTACAAAATTCTTTGAGGAAGTTAGATAAATAATTCCGCCCCAGTTTATATAATATGTTTTGAAGACATTAATGGTAATTTAATACATAAAACAGGGGCTCGCAGGTCAAAGTGGGCCCACCAGAAGATTCAATTTGGCCTGCCAAAAAGATTCATTAATTTATTTAATAATTTTGTTCTTTTGTGATGTAATGATGCTCTTTACAGGATGCCTAACTGTTAATTATTTCTAATAATCTGAACATTGTGAGCAGAGTAACTTTGAACAGAAAGTTACTCAATTAATGGAACTTGGGACTCTTGTACCATTTTGTGTCTTAAAATACTGACAGTACGGCAATACTGAATTGAAACGGAATTGGCAATTGAAACACCTGTTTGCTTTTGCCCGTGGCCTACCATAAAGTTTCAATTTTGGCCCTCCAAGGGAAAAAGTTTGGCCCCCCCGATGTATAACAATGGCTAAGAGGTCACCTGGTCATGTGAAGGAAGATTGTTGTTGAATATACACATGAAAATATTGTATTTGTTATTGTTGCACAGTCATTGTTTGTTTTAAGGTCCAATGTGACCATGCCGAGACAATGAAGGAATTTTAAGTGTATTAAAAGAGAGAGCCTAGGCGTTCTTTGTGATTTTTAAATTCTATCCTCCAGTAATGAGCCAGTATGTGAAACAGCAAATAATATGAACAGGCAGGTCATATGAAGGAATAATATTATGAATGTATAATTAAAATACTGTATTTGTTCTTATTACAGGGACTCACAGCATAACTACAGTCAGTGAAGTGTCAGTGAAAGCTGGAGGTTCAGTCTCTATCCCATGTCTCTATGACTCACAATACAGAGACCATGTGAAATACTTGTGTCAAGGATATCATTGGACCCACTGCTCAATTGCAGTTAAAACAAACCAGCCAAGTTCAGGAAAGTTTTCAATCTCTGATGACAAAACACAAAATATCTTCACTGTGACTATAAAAGATCTGACGGCTCAGGATACTGATTACTGGTGTGCTGTGGAGATCAGAGGAGGATCAGATGTCAGAGAGTATTTTCACCTGTCAGTCACCAGAGGTAAGAATCCTTAAAGCATCTTTATGTACATCTCAAATCTATTGTGAACAGTTTAGATGAAAACATTTATGAGGATCTCATTGTGTGCTGCACATACTTATTATTTTTCTTACGATTACTTTGTCAGTCAAAAGAAAATAATAAATTATATGAAAATATTGAGGAAAGTATGCAACTATTGTCTACATCTCTGAAACAGCACGTACCAAAGGCTACCCACAATTTTTCCTTGAATACTATTTGTTGTCCCTTAAGGTACACGCAGTCTTTATGTGGACCATCAGAAGATTACAGCATTTAAAAAAGATAATATAACCATCAATTGTTACCATCATAACTCTGGAGAAATGAAGTGGTGCAAGCTGGGCAGCTCCTGTGTGACGGAGTCATCTGGATCAATAGATGGAACAAAAGTGACCATCAATGCGAGTGTCTCCAATGTTTTCACTGTGACTATGAGTGGACTGAAGACAGAGAGCAGTGGCTGGTATCAGTGTGTCAAAGGAGACTTACAGATGCCGGTGTGTGTAACTGTTACTGAGCAACCTCCCACTGGTGAGTACTGTAAGTAATTTGAAATTATAAATATTTGTCAAACAGTCTTTAAATGTTTTGTTTAAATACAGAAGTGATATTAGCAATAATTATTATCATATTAGAATGGTAATCATGAGGCTATTTTGAATTATAGACACACACACACGCACTCACTCACACACACACACACACACACACACACACACACACACACACACACACACACACACACACACACACCCCCTATGACATTTAACCACTTTGTCACATACAGTTCTGAACTGGGTCATACTACTGTCATTGCAAGTGAAGCACCTACAGTTCAGGGTGAACACTGAAGATTAGTAGCCTTTGCATTAACATCCAGTCAAAAAAATGTAGTCCATATTTTTCAAGTGTTTTTCTCTATATAAAGTAAGTTCTAAGACTAATTAGCAATAAGAGAAGTGTAAAGTATACTTTATTGTCCCACAAGGAAAACTGTTTTAGACTCAGAGCTGTTTAGACACAAAGCTGCAAATACACAGTAGAAACACAGATCATATCAGTGCCTTCTCATCTTAACTCGTCACATACAGACGAAATGTCACCGTCCCTCTGCATTTTATACTAAGGCAGAATGTACCCTTGGGCTGCTGTATCTGATACGGTTCAGAGGAACCTGTGAAAACAGCCTGTTAACACACACTTTGGTTAGGTTTAGGATTTAAAACTGCTTAGTTGGATTTAGGCACAAAAAATACTCAGTTAGGTTTAGGATAAAACTATGTTTGGATTTACCATGGTGACGAAAGTCTCATGTCACTGGTGTGACTCACAACCATAAGTGCATTTTAATGAAAAACAAAGGTTTGGGCACTCCTGATGTAAAACTTTGGCTAATATTTGGGAAGATTATTGTTGGTGAATATATAATTAAAATGCTGCATTTGTTCTTGTTGCAGGAATTCAAAGAATAACTACAGTCAGTGAAGTGTCAATGAAAGATGGAGATTCAGTCTCTATCCCATGTCTCTATGACTTGTATTACAGGGACCACGTGAAATACTTGTGTCAAGGATATTATTGGACCTCCTGCTCATATGTAGTTAAAACAAACCAGCCAAGTTCAGAAAAGTTTTCAATCTCTGATGACAAAACACAAAGAATCTTCACTGTGACTATAAAAGATCTGACTCAGGACACAGATTACTGGTGTGCTGTGGAGATCATTGGAGAGGTAGATGTCAGAGGGCATTTTCACCTGTCAGTCACTAGAGGTAAGAGTCCTTAGAACATCTTAAGGAACAGTTCAAATTCTTTGTGAAAAATTTAACAGTTCGGAGAAAAAACACCAAGGACTACTTATTGTTTGCTGTGGAGATGACAATTTTCTTCTGAATTTGTTTCTCCTTAAGATACACCCAGTCTTTATGTGGACCATCAGGAGATCGCAGCATATAAAGGAGATAATATAACCATCAGTTGTTACCATCATAACTCTGGAGAAATGAAGTGGTGCAGGCTGGGCAGCTCCTGTGTGACGGAGTCATCTGGATCAATAGATGGAACAAAAGTGACCATCAATGCGAGTGTCTCCAATGTTTTCACTGTGACTATGAGTGGACTGAAGACAGAGAGCAGCGGCTGGTATCAGTGTGTCAAAGGAGACTTACAGATGCCAGTGCGTGTAACTGTTACTGAGCAACCTACTACTAGTAAGTACTAGAAGTAATTTGAAATTATAAATACTTGCCAAGAAGAATGTCTAGATGCTTTCATTTTATTCAGAAGTGATACAAGCTATAATTACAGTAATAATGAGGCTATTTTAAATTATAGACACACCCACAGCAACAACACGTTAACTACTTTGTCACCCACAGCTGAAGATGTGAGCCACACCTCAACAGTTCAGGATGGACACACAAGGTTAGTAGCCTTGCATTAACATCCAGTATTTAGACTTCTCATTCATCTCTGTGTTTTTACTTATATTAGGTGAGTTTTGAGGCTAATTAGCAATATAGGATTTGGTAAAACTGTAGCGCAGTGTATGACCCAGATGATTTTAAAATGATTTTTCATTGAGTGCTTTAAATTTTTAAGTTTCATCATCCGTCTGAGCTTGGTGGTCTTCTTTATGATGGTGACTTCTTTCATCTGGCTTATGGTGTCAAGACACAGTAAGTATATGGTTAATTGATCAGTTCATATCAAAATAAAAATCTGGTTCTGGAATATTTAGTTTGAAATGAGGACTATTGTGCATTATTGTCATTGATAATTGAGAGTCAGTAATGGGTGTTCTTACTGTCTCTCTTTTAGAGCGCACCAAAGAATCATCGGCTACTACAACAACGGTAAAATATGCTGATTTAGCGTGGGAACAAGGCAAATCTGGTTTAGTCTGGGGAGGCTAGGCTAATGCTGAGTCATGTCATGACACACAAGCACCATGGCTCAGTGGTTAGCACTGTCACTTCACAGCAAGAACATCTTGGGTTGTAATGTGGGGTGTGCATGTTCTCCCAGTGTTTGTGTGGGTTTCCTCCAGTTTCCCCAACATTACGTCAAAAACATTAGGTCAATATCTACAGCCAGTACCCTTGACCAAGGTGCTGGCTTTGAACTGGCGTTGGTCACCAGGCACTGCACAGTGGCAGCCCACTGCTCCTCACGGACTGTGTATGACTTTGTAAATGGAGTTTTAAAGATTTACCTTTGCTTTACCTGTTACATTAGAGGTAGAGGGGATATATCATAATTATCTGTTTACACTACATGACAATACTACGTTACCGCCACTTTTCATATTCCCCAGGGGACCAGGATTTTTTGGATGAACCGAGTGTGTTTCCACCACAGGGACCGGGGTCTAAATTATGTACTGATGACATTATTTTACACCTCCCCAGCAAAAGTCCCTGCTTAGGGGTAGTACTTTCCTAAAATATGAGAACTTTGGGGGTCAGGCTTGCAGCAGTGAACATTTCTGATTGTTTGAGATTTCATAGCATTCTATTTCAGCCAGCATTTTTTTTAAATGCGGCTGTAAATCTTTTTTTTTTGTTTGTTTGTTTTTGCTGTTGTTCATGTACTTTGACACATTAACATGGACTTCCAGGAGAAAGCAATTGTCGTTTTATAGTTGCCCACAAAAATTATATGTAAAAACAGCTGTCACTTTTTTATATGTCAGCAAAATAATTTGTCAGATCTTTGTGGGTCTTTAGACTATGGTCGAAACATTGGCAACAACTGGCAGAAGTGATGTTTTAGTTCCTTGAAAAGTAGTTCCTGCAACTAAAGGTTCTGGGTACTCTGGGTGGAGACATGTAGTAGTCTTGTATAGGCGGTCATGTTGATGGAATGTACTAAAATAGTGTAGTGTCAATGTAAGTGACATTTGTTTTTCTCTTGCAACACAGGCTGAAGTGGCCGTAAGATACACAAGAAAAACAGGTGAGGTAATATAACCTTTGACCAATAAAACCATAATACACATCAGAAGCATGCTAAAAATCATACACCACCACGAGGTTTAACTGCCTTTGTTTGTTTGCTTGTTTTCACAACCATAACTAAATGAAACTAATTAACTTGAAACTGATCAAAAGCTGAACCATATTAATTTGTCCCTCTTTATTTACCCAGAGTTCCAATGCAGAGGTCCACATGGACGGAATTAAGTTCTGTGGTTAAAACACCAGCCAAGGGTTAGTTAGGGTTAGTTACTGAAATTTCCAGTCTGAAAATTTTGAATTGTGACAATTTCATATTTTCTGTAGAACATTTCGTTGGTGGTCTGACAAAGTCAAAGACGCTGCCCTTTAATTTAGTCAGCAATTGTTTTTCCAAACTTGAATAATTTTTGCTTTGCATTGCATAGTTTATTTTCTCCTCCATCCTCATTTTAATCTTTTCTTTGTTCTCGTACAGGCTGAAAAGATTTTTTTCAACTCCAAACTTGTTCGATTTTTCTAGTTCTTTCACCTTTGTATTTGTATCCACTCCTGCATATATAGCTGCAAAACATTACAAAAAAAGCTGAACATGTCAGCAAGTGATTTTGTTAAATGTATCTGAATAAAGAAAAACAACCTGCAGCGCATAGTGGAGTACAAAATCATTTTATTTTGACAGCTTTGTGAAGCAGCAAACATTTGGAAATTAAAGAGCAACATGTAAATGGGTATAATCAAGGTATTGTAGAGTTATAGAAGGGAGGACAATGTGGATAAAACTTTATTTTCTTCACTACTGTTTGAAATGTATGGAAAGTTGAATATGTACTCACTCACACTGTTATGTTTATGTTCATGTTGTCACACATATGACAATAAAGTTGATCTTAAACCTGAACTATTGGTGATAGACTACATCTTTTTCCATCAATTTCAGGTAGGTCTATTTGCAGGTGCACAATACTACAAGACGCACCTACTACCTGACACACCCTTGTAATAGTCGCAAAATTTACCTTTATCGGCATGAACCCTATTTAATGAGGTTTAGTGTATAAAACTAGGCTAGTCAGTCACAAGGGTCACACTGCAGTTTGTAGATATGCTATTTTATTGTTATGGCAGATGATGTTGATTATGCCTATGTCCCACCATTAAGTTTCAGTTTTGGCCCTCAAAGAAAAAAAGTTTGGGCGCCCCTGATGTATAATGTATATATATATATATATATATATATATATATATATATATATATATATATATATATATATA
>JAJHUR010074271.1:0-15190 GCA_027495735.1 Lutjanus campechanus
TCAACGTTGCAGTTAACAGGTGATGATCGTTACTGCTAGCCTCGTAATAGCTGCGCTCTAGTATGAAAATACAGTTGTAGGTTGCAACATCATTCCCATGCAAGTTACATGAAACAATTTAAAAAGTAATCCAAGTCTCATGCAGCACAATTTAATTTAACTAAAAATTGATTGTTAGTTGGGTCATTTTCTTTTTGATAATAATTGTTTTCTCACTAGATTATATCATAAGAGCTGTCCTGGAGAATAGGAAGAGAGCTATCGGTGCATTAATGCTTGCTGATATGACTATGATACAAGAATTCTGCAGCTGTTGCTGATTTTTCTTGTTGAATCTCAAACACGTTCCAAGTGTGTTGCAGAAGGCGTCATACCACGCAACTCAACTACAACTTAGTTTAACCTAAGTTTCAATCAACTAAAGTTGCCTGAGTGTTTGACCGTGTAAAGTCAGCCAGAGTTTGAGTGACTCGTTTCCACCGACTTGTGGGAGTGCGCGCGTGCGTCGATGCCAATGAGCACCAAATATCTGAGTGAGGAAGGCAGAAAGCTCCTCTTGCCAGAGTAATCAGATTATCAGATTATCTGCTGTGCAGTGAGAGAAGGCTCCGAGGAATGCTCCAGGCTGCCCAAATCACACTTTTCCACTCTAAACAATCTCCTCAACGCTTGGTGGAGAGTTGAGTCATGGCTCAGCAGGGCATAGTGTCAATAGCCCCCAGGTAAACATACGTGTGCAATGAGAACTATCCCCTTCGGACTTCGGAGGCTTTCTGTAATTCCACATGAGCTCACAATCTAGTCGGATTATTCAAGATTATGACCCGGGTCAGAACAACTATGCAATGCTGTTTCATTTCTCAAATCTTTGTGAGTTGCCTGCTAGGGAGTCAACTATGCTGAGGCAACTACGACATACATGGCGGCTGAAAACCTCCAAAATATTTTGTTAGTTGTTCACTTGAGACGAACGTCAGCTACTGATGAAGCTAAGTACAAAGAACCAATGGAAACAAAACATTCGGTGATTCAGGAGAAGCACTGCTGTGATCGAAGGCTAAATTAATCTATGGAGGCGATCGAAGTTAGCAGAAGATCTATTTACCTTTAAGAGAAAGAGAGATTACTATTAGAAGAGTCTTTTTACAGAGAAGAGACCTTTTGGGTAGTGCTGCTGAAAGGACCAGTGTGTAGTACTGAGTAGCATCTAGCGGTGAGCTTGCAGACTGCAGCTTGCTTCACCAAGTATGTAAAAGAACCTGCAATGGCCACAAAACTTGAGACAAACACGAAAGGCCTTATCTGGGGCCAGTGTCTGATTTGTCCATTCTGGGCTTACTGCAGAAACATGGCAGTGCAACATGGTGGAATCCATGGACGAGGATCTGTGCCTTCTTTAGATAGAAATGACTCATACTCAGGTAAACTATTTTATACACTGGACCTTTAAATCTTCATTTTGTGAGCATCAAGCAGGTTTATTTCCAGCTTACCACCCAAAAGCTCTTTCTTCTGTGGGAGAGATTCTAAGAGGAAAAACATTAGTTAGTTAGTTGTGGCCGCTGCCCCATCTACACTAAGAAAGGACGCAGAAAAAGATGAGGATGGAGAGCAGAGGGAGGACAGAGGACATCCTCTGAGGATGCAGCTTTGCTAGAAGGACCCACCACCACTTGGTCAGCACCCATCACCAAACCAGGATTTGATTGACTGGTTGACTGACCTAAAAAGAAGTTTTGATGGGTGGGTTTCCCCTGACGAAAACAACACCAAAATGGCAAGGAGGGGGGGTGCCATGATGCTTTGTGGGGCTCTTGGTGATTAGGGTGATGAGGTGGTTGGCAGGGTGAGGGTGGGGGGTGGGGCAGGCTGTGGCAGGGCTGTGCTTAACTAAGCTACCGATCAGTCAGGTTGATACGTGAGACTGTCCCTGAATATTGGCATCTCTCCTCTGGATCTCAGTCCCCGTGTAAAATATTTGGAGTATAAAACAAAAACTGCAGAGATATATAATTCATATGCAAACATGTAAATTAACAAGAGATAAATGTAGATATATTTACAGATCTTTAATGTACAGTGTGTATGTGTATGCATGTATGTACAGTATGCTCTTGTACTTCTGTATTTGTGAGGACAAATTTGACTTTTAGAACTAGAGAATGGGGCTGTTTGAGGGTTAAGACTTGGGTGTAAGATGTGCTGTAGGACTCAACATCAGTCCTACAACTTTCACCTGGGAGTAGAAAATGATAATAATTCTGCACTGAGGCATGCTAGGAAGTGATAAAGATAGCTCATACAAAGCTGCTGTATGTAGCTAATGTATATAAAGCTACTTTACGTGAATTTTAGCTGATGTCAGCTCCAACAAAAACACTACATGCACAGTGCCACTCCTTCAGTTCCTTCAGAGGTAGAGATGTGACAGCACTTGGTCTTGACTTGGTCTCATCCCGCCTTCGTCTTGGTTTTGACTTGGTCTCAACTCCTCAAAGTCTTGGTCTTGTCTCACTCTCCATACACTCTAGTCTTGATCATGACTTGGTCTCAGCTCCTCAAAGTCTTGGTCTTATCTCAGTCTCCATACACTCTAGTCTTGATCATGACTTGGTCTCAGCCCCTCAAAGTCTTGGTCTCAATACATTCTGGTCTTTGTCATGACGTGTCTATGGTTTGCATGTTCCAAACTTTACATAAGTGCGCCATACAGCATAGGACTGGCACTAGTCTGGTCCTGGTCTTTACTCAGTGTCACCCTCACTTGATGGTCTGTACTTGGTCTAAAAACCTCAAAGTCTTGGTTTTGTCTCAATCTCAATTCACTCTGGTCTTGGTAATGACTTGGTACTGGTTTCGGGGGCCTTGACTAAGAGGGATGAGCTTAGGATTAAGAGCTGTGAAAGAAGTGTATGTATTAACACCTTAATGTTGTATCATCCAGTACTAAAGGCTACATGAGGTACAACCAACAGTATAAGGGTTGAAGTTTAGCATGCTGTTATGGTTAGAGTTAGGGTTTAGGGATAGGGAATGTGTGATTTCATTCACAAATACAGAAGTACAAAAATGTGTGTGTGTGTGTGTGTGTGTGTGTGTGTGTGTCTTCCTATACATGTGTGCTTTGGACAAGGGTCTAGCACTCTGCTCCAACAGATCTGATGCAGATCTGGGTCTGGGATCCACAGGGAGAGCCATATGGGGAGCAGTGAGGGGTAGAGGCAGGTGAGATGAGGAGGGGAAAAGAGGCATTGTTGGGCAAGACGAGGTGGGTGTGGACAGGTGAAGTGGGGGACATCGTGAACATCAAGGTGTCAGAAGAGAACTGAGGGGACAAGGTACTGGTGGACCAGGTGCATGAGGATGAGGGGGAGAGTGAGGGTGAATGTTGTGGAGAGGTGCGAGGAGAAAGGCACAACCAATGAGGTGGACTGTTTGGAGAACTGGATAGTAGGGACTGCGAGGAGTGACTATTCACTTGTCTGACCTCAGACAGGTTGTGTCTGAGTATGTCTCCTGGGGCAGTAGCACTCAGGTCACACATAGAGGAGCTACTTCTCATTGCATTCTGCCCCGTCATCCCTTCTCTTCTATCTGTACCACAAGTAGAGAAACCAAAGTTACTGCTATCAGGCACTTGAAGAAAGTTGCCACTGCCAGAGGCAGGTGAGTAGGAGTTTCTGTGTTTAGGTAGGGCAAAGCGGAGACTACTCTCAGGGAGGGATTGAGAAAGAGGGTCAGTTGGGTCAAATGTGGCCTCCCAGTCTGAGGGCACACTAAGGTTGTTATGACTGACGGCTGGTCTCATCCCATTCTGCCACCCTCCCTGATATTCCAGTTCTATATCTACATCTATTCTACGGCAAGGCGAGTGTGACCTGCAGCGAGGATGGCCACTAACCAGTTTGACTGCAGGGTTGGAAACAGGGTTAGCTCCAGACTTGGGTTTCTGGACCTGTGCTGGGGACTGTGGATACGGTTGAAGGGCCTTAAGGTTTGAGTCTGGAGACAGTAGCACCTGGATGGCTGCCTGATTCGGGGCAGAGAGGGGCCTGTCTCTGGGCTTCTCTTTTTGATTATTGGGGCCCATATGGTAGGGATTGGGTACTGGACTGGATGGACTCACTGGCCCTTGACTAGAATGCTCTTTATGACCCTTACTAGGTCCCTTACTGGGCCCTTGTCCAGCAGACTGGTTGTGCTCCTGGATGGGCCCTGGGCTGCGCCCCCTCTGACTGAGCTTCTGAGCCCTAATCTCTCTGACCTGCTGACTTATCTCCTTCTTCAGCCCTGGATCTAGGGATTCTCCAGGATCTAGTGAAATACGGATATGGGGGAGGTGAGTGGAGAGGAGCTGGGCACCATGGGATGGGGTTCGCCTAGGGGCCTGAGCTCTGTGTTGGCCGTGAGAGCCAGAGGATGAAGCTGGTTGGTTGAATGACTGGTGATGTCGTAGTTGGGATTGGGGCGGGTTACCCTGAACATGCTGCTGCTTCTGGACCTAGGAGTCAGAGTCAGAGGAGGGTAAGCAACAACACAAACACACACAAAGCAGACAACACAGTGATAATCAAAGCAGCAGCATAAAAGGGACAGGTCATTCCAAAATCAAAAATACACATTTTTATCTGGCCTGCAGTCCTTTTTTAAGCCCTAGTTTTGTAGGCAGTCGCCTCTACGGCTGATATCTCCAAAGCTCAGCAACTTCCACCAAAAGTATCTTCGTAGATACATAGCACTACAGGCCAGAGAAAAAATATGTATTTTTGATTGTGGGGTGAATTGTCGCTTTAACTCTCAAGTATCTTCAGATTCAAAAAGCAGATTCAGAAGCTACAATCTTCACAGGACTGCTGCTTCTAGTGAGACCTGTTGAATAAGACATTAGCAACACAAGAAGGCCACTGGGTGTTTATAAAGTACAATAAGGTTTGATTTCCAAAACATTACCTGGATCATCACCAGTACATGCACATTTTGGACAATAACTCATCAAATATTCATAACTACATGCATGTCTTTGTAAATCATGCATGTTCATGCACTTACCTCTTTAGCCCAGGCAGGCTTGTCATTGGGATTGATGATATCTTTGTAGTGGTAAAGCTGTTTCTTCTCTGCTTGCCTTCCCTCCTGCTGCTGCTGTTGCTGTTGCTGCTGCTGCTGCTGTTGTAGAGACACCAGGTAGGCTCTCTCCTGCTGGAGCTGCCTCTGTAGCCGCTCCGCCTGCCGCTGCTCCTCTATCTGCTTACGTTTGTACTCCTGGAGAGATCGAGGAGGACAGAGTGTGGGAGGGAGGACAGGTATGAGAGACAAGCCTGTTTCTAATGTCAGAGTTAAGTCACACATTCACAAATCATGCAAAACAGAACCGATGAGCGCAAATATCAACAACTGGAGTCACATATATGGAACATACACTTACCACTTACAACAACAATTATTAAGACAGCTGACCTTTCCTAAGGTCCACCCCTTTTTTCTCTGTACTCCAGTAGCAGTTGAGCAACCATGGTACCCAGCACAACCTAACTCAACCTTCTTGTTTCCTGTACACATTTTTTTCCCCAGTAAAGCAAAGTAATGATCCACATTACTCTGACTCCGATTCTCTAGTACTTGTTGCCTCTGTTCATTTGGGTTGGTTAGGTTTAGGCATGAGTGAAATTGGGTAGGGTTAGGGTAAGAACATCAGAGTAAGTCAATCAGAGGCAGAATACGGTGGGTCATGCCTTCACCATCCTGGGAAACAAAATATTGCTTCCTGTACATAGATATGTGCTAGGCTGTTCTATGTTGCTTGGGTATATGTAAAACCAGCTAGCTGACGACTGATATAGATTAGCTAGCTAGTTAACTAGCTTTTTGCTAACATTAGCTATCAGATTTAAGTACATAACTACCAATTCATGTAGATTAGTGAGCTAATTAGCAAGCATTTTACTAACATTAGCTATCAGATGTTTTGTTTTCTCAACATAGACCAGCCTAGCACAGGTTTAGACAATTGAACAAATATATCAGCTATTGGTGACTGAGTCCACCGCTGGTTGTTGTTTTTGTTTTTTGTTTTTTGAGTGATTTACACACACCTGCATAAATATACGGGTGATCATCATTGCTTGGTCAATGATGGCTGGTTGGAAAGTTCAACATAATACCCAACCCTTACACAGAATATTTAAGTAGAGGAAAGAGGAACAAGCGAAAGTTGGCCAAGGTTCTGCCAGGTACCAGGGTTGTCCAACTACTATTGGAGCACAGAGCAAAAAAGGGGTGGGACTTAGGAATGGTAAGGCTGATGATGGACAAAGGAGACTTGGAAATTACTGGACACACGGCTTTGGGGGAGGAATGTAGGGGGCGACAGTACTGAGAGGGAAGGCGGATGCGGGCAGGGAGGATGGCAGTAGGGAGAGAAGGAGAAGAGGCCATTTTTCAAGCCACAACACATCCCTGGGTTTTGGCGTGTGAAGTCTTCGCTGTGGCCTCTGGAGTTTACAATGGCTGGATCTCAAAAGGTTTCCTTGCAGGCTCTCTAATGCTCTCTTTTAACACATCTGTCTTCAAATAAGATGCCAGCAGCAGTGGACAGATACTAGAAAACATACTGTGAATTCCTCTCACTAATAAAGCCAAACTGTTGCCCCAGACAAGACGGGGGCACTGAGAGAACCCTCCATGGAATATAACAAGGTCCTGTTTTCTCTTGGATGTTCTCACTTTGTGTGTGCCAACATGATTGGGGCTGACAAAACAGTTTTTTCCGCATCCTCCGGGGAATCTTTTGAGATCCAGCCAAGATAATGGTATTATACATGCAATCATGATCTGAATAAATTCAACACAAGCTTTTGAGATAGCGATTCACTGTTTCAGCTTCGTGTTTTTCCTCAAATCTGCAGGTAACAGGTTGAGTGACTCCCTCACAGTCAGTTCCTCTGAACAACTGCCACTGGGGTGCATGCAGTGGGGATAGGGGGCCACACAGCACAGATGGGGAGCAGTAGTAGCACGTGGGAGGGCTATGGTTACCAGCAGTAACGCCTGTTCCTGTAGTAGCTGCTGCTGGAGAATCTCTAACTGCCTCTGTTCTTCTTCCAGCTGTCTACGGATATACTCCTGAGCAGCATGTCGGCACAAGGAGATAGAAAATAGACCGAGACAAAAATCAGGAAATCTGAACATCCAAACACAGACAGGCAGAGAGGACAGACAGAGATGGAAAGAGAAATAGAGAAGATAATCTCCTGAGGTGGCTGTGAATGAGGAGACAAGATGAGAGTCAGTAGCCAGATGAAGCGAAGAAGGCCCTGTTCTCAAACAATTGTAATGTGCTACAAAGGAAAAATGACAAAGAGGCAGTGGGGGGAAAAAAAAGATGTTTGAATATATATATATCTTTCCAAAACACTTGAAACGCGTGGGAGGAGAGCAACGGAGCGATAAAGAGAGACCAGGACAGACAATAAATACACACCAGAGCAGCAGGAAGTTCAATGAGAGGACAAGGGAAAGAATCGTCAAAAGAAAGCAGGAAAGATGTAGAAGGATACAGAACAGTCATATTAAATACATGAGGAGATGGGATGCGACAAGAACCGATGTAGTACCAAGTCGATGCTTAAGTTCTGAAAACGTGAAAACGTGTCGGTGGCATAGGTGTCAAGGATGCGAATTCTTCCAGACCTGATGGAGGCAGCATATATGGCTATAAGTGTTCTAGTCTGCCATTAAATGCCAAAGGAAGAGGAGCCTACTGGCATGTAAGAACAACAACACGCTGAACATGGTGACAAGTGCAGCTGCAGCAACAGCTCTGCCTCGACACGTCAAAAAGAAAAACAAACAGAGTTGTGTTTGGAAGTATTTTGTGTTTGGGGCAGATAATAATTTACGGTCCCATAGACTTTTCAGACAAGAGGTGGAAACACCTCCAACTTAACATGAGTAGAGTGAGTTTCAATTCATGTTCACCTTACTTTTATATATCTTCAGTGTTCTATTCTTATCCTGAAATACATGTTTCCATTATTCTTGCTGAGACAGCTGGAACTGCTGAGGAGCCAACAACGTTTATCACTTTTTATTTATTACTTGTAGACTACATGCCATTGTTTTTTGTAATGTTCTAACATTTTTAGGAGTGTTGAAATACATGGAATTTATTGTTTTGTTTTTTACTGTAGAATGTAGAATTTCACTGGCGCTGATATCGACTATTAAATTTCTTGTATCGCATGCCTAATTGTGGCAGACCAGCCATTGGTTGGTGCCTTATAACAATGCCAGGTAATATGTCCGAGGGCATGTGTTGATTTTCATCCTCAAGGAACTGCTGACACTAAAGAGCGACTTCTCTCTTGCTTTTGTTTGTATTTTTTTTGCATCTGTTTTTGCTTTAAGACAAGTGATGGAGAAAAATCATTTTGCGCCTTATTTTTTGCAACATTTAAAGGACCACTGTGTAGGATTTAGCGGCATCTAGTGATGAAACTGCAGATTGTAAACATCTCGCCTCACCCTCCTCTGCCAAGCACATAGGAGAACCTACAGTGGCTGTGAAACTTGTGAAAAATGTTACAGGACTTATCTAGAGCCAGTGTTTGGTTTGTCCGTTCTGGGCTACTGTAGAAACACGGTGGTGCAACACGGACCTACGCCCTCTTGACATTAACAGCTCATTCTCAGGTGAGGACAATACAACAATTCTTATTTTCAGGTGATTATTTCAGATTTTACACTAATTAGGGCTGAGCGATATGGCTTGCTCAATATAAATACAATATAAAACTAACCAACTAAAATAAATAACTTTCTCTAAAATACCACCAATTCTCCAACAGTGCAAACATACACATATGATGCATTTCTGTAGATCAAACTTCCAAATACTTTGATATTGGGACAATATTGTAGGGATGACTACTGATGCTTTCACAAAATATCAACACAATGGAATTTTTGATAAATAATCATCAGCCATGTGGATATAATGACTGAGCGGGTAAAAGAAAACAACAGAACAGCTAGAGCAGTCTGGTAAGTAAAAAAAAATAACATCACTTTACTGTAATGCAGCCTTTAGAAACAGAAAAAGCAAAATTTAGTCCATGTAAATATATCCAAAATCTAAGAAGATATCTAGTCTCATGGCCTAACAAAAATGAAAATATTATATTCAACTTCTGCCATATTCTGACAATAAATCCCCTTCAATCTTACAAGCTGGACCTTTAAAATGTTGCAATATTATTTAATAAACAATATTTGATAACCAACAAAGAAGTTGGTAGTGTTTACGTCTTTGCATGCGAGACCTCGGAGCTGAGAGGAAGAAAGTGACCTGATGGGACCACGAGCGCAGAAAAACAATGTATCATCAGATTAAAAATGTCCGGTTTCTGTGTCTCTGAAACTGAAGTCTGAAACAATAGCATTAGGAGAATATGCCGCTGAGGTAATTTAAGAAGACAAGTACAATCAGAGTGAGTCAGGACGACGGGGGAAGATGTTGCCATAAAAGGAAACAGAAAACAACAAAAAGTTTGAGGGCAAATGAGGGATTTTTGGACTTGGAGTTGTCATCGTGTTACAACTCTCTGTGGCACCATCCTGTCTGTGCGCATACAGTACGCGTGTTTTAATATAACATTACAGTAAGTGTATGAACCTGTTCTCTCTCTGCATGCCTCCTCTCCTCCTCTCTACGGAGCTGCTCCATTTCCTCGTAGCGCCTCCTCTGTTCCCTCTCGTGCTGTTTCCTCAGCTCGCGCTCTCGCTGCTGCTGCTGCGAGGGGAACAGAAGCACAGGAAGAAGATTCAGGATCGCAACACAACGAGCTGTCTGTTTTCACACAAATTAAGAAATCGTGTCTCAGCAGGGATTCTCACACACGTGCCGAAACTTTGATGAGTGGACTCATTTGATCATGTTTTCTTCTATTAAGATTCGCGCAGGATACAAATACACAAACACTTGGATAAACGAACATGCATTTGCTCACACACAGAGTCACAGACACACACTCGGCCCTGAGTGGAGGGGTCACGTTAGTTGAGTCGAGTCATGGTGCTTAGCCGTGCGTTGGGAGGCCAGCCCTGGTGGGAACCCGGAGAGAGTGCACAGATTATGGGCTAAGGATTTCTTTCTGTAAGCCTGCTCTCTGGAACTAAGAGAGGGACACTGGGGAAGGGCCGTGTGTGTGTATGTGTGTGTCTGTGCTGCTCTCCCTGTCTTCTTCAGCCTCTACTGAATGGTGAATGTAAGATTTTGTCATTTTGAACTATGAGAATGGGACAAATTGGGCTTTCATTGGCCTTTTTGGTGTGTGACTGTATTGGGAGCGGTTGAATTAGGCTACGTTCAAACTGCAGGCAAAAGTGCCCCAAATCTGTTTGGGGGGATTTTTGCGCAGAAATGACTCATCTGTTTTTTTTTTTCACAACAGTGTGAACGGTGCAAGTCACACGGAATTTGATCTTTTCAAATCTGATTTGGATCCCTTTCATGTGTGGTCCTAAATCAGATACAGGTCTGATTTTTTTTTTGCAATGCGACGTCAGTCTGTGCAGTCATACAGCGTGTGCCATGATATCCTGAATTTTAGATAAAATCGGTTTCTGTGGAGCCATTCACGTCACAATCCCATCGCTCCTGGCTCTGACTCCACATCCACAGACACCTCCTCACAGAGGTGACAGCCATGGCTCCACAAAAAAAACAAAAGCCATAATTAAAAACTTGGCTCTCCTTTTCCACATCTTTGTCCTTGTTATCATCTGGTCATGAATTCCCTGGCTTCCACTGCACATCAATTTATGGATGAAACAGTAAACACTGACTCCAGTGGCCTCAGTGTTTACTTTCTTAAAACACTGTACTGAGGCGAGATGAGTTTGCACATGCAGGTCAGTTCATGACTATGAACAGTTCACACTGGAATCTGATGTTGGACACTTTTTAAAAAATAATGTGAACAGCAAAACAAAAAAGTCACATCTGAGCATTAAGTCTTGCAGTGTGAACATAGCCTAAGAGTTATTTTAAAATGGGAATTATCCTATCTGACAGAAGTGGGACCAAGTCATTGTTTTGCAAGTCACGAGTAAGTCTAAAGTCAAACTCAAATTCCAACTTTAGTCCAAAGTCCTAAAGTCATACTGTCACAGTGAGTTTCCAGCCTCACTGACTTAAGTTACTTATCTGGCAAGCTGAAGTTAGATTAGCATTGGCTCGCTAGGTCTATGTTAATATTAGCCTCAACTTGCCAGTCAGATTGCAAAATTTTGCCATTGAACATGTGAATCGATAATCATTTAATCATCATATTAATTATGTGAAACATTAAGTCATGGAGCTCAAACAATTTAAACACACAGAATAATAAAACACTTGTCTGTCTGTCCTTATTCAACAAATGGTGCAAGGGGAGACAGAGACACGATGTGTTGCTGCCAGAGGAGTGCTGACTAAGATTACAGCATTCAACAAAATAAAGAGATTTGTGTGTATTCTTCACTTGACCCCTGGTGGTTTGAATAACTCACAAGATTTGTAGCTAGTCACTTAATTCGTATATTATATATAGTTTGGCAGTTAGGGGAAGCCCATGGTCCTAATGAAGGGGAGGATGCAATCTTTCAAAACGTGAAAACGAGTTGTTCTCTGTCTGTAATTAGCACTAGTTATATTTAAATTTTCTGATCTAAATTATCAATAGGGATGATTCAGTATTCCCTGGATATTGGCAGGCTATGTCACTACCGTTACTATCCAATTCCATGCCATGTGTAGAGCGTTATCCTTGGTTGATTCAGGAAATAATAGGAACGTGGCTCGCTTTTTAATTACCTTACACTTTCTGCTTTGGGCTTTGGGGAAGGCATCAAGTAATTTCAGGTCAAAAGGCTTCATGTCCAAGTGAAGTCACAAGTCACTGGTATTAAAGCCCAAGTCGAGTTGCAAGTCTTTTTCAAGTCTGGTCATCAAATTTGTGACTATCTGGTATAATCTCCAGAACCAAATTTGGGTTATCCATGTTAGAAATATATATGTACTTATATGCACATTTTTTAATACATGCTGCTGTAGATAAACACAGTCACCGAGGTCAAACTTCCTGGTTAATGCCTCCTCTTCAACCTCCTCCCGCTGCTTACCTCCTCCAGCCGCCGCCTCTGCTCCTTCTGCTCCTCGATGCGTTTCTGTCGCTCAGCCAACAGTAAGCGCTTGTGCTCTTCGTTCTGCTGCTGCTCCAGCTGCTGCCGCCGCTGTGCCTCCGAACGCTCCTTATTGGCCAACTGGAGGCGTAGGAAGTCCCGCCTCAGGGTCGACTCGCCAGGGATGTTGATGATGGAGCTGGGAGCGGACCGGTATGAAGGGGAGATGATTTTAATTTAGCGAAAAGACATCAAATGCGTTTATTTTTGTACATTTGTGAAGACACAGACCTCGGTTCCCCCATGTCTCTTTCTTCATCCTCCTCTTCACTGCCACTGTACTCATACTCTGTCTCATCTGATGGAGAGAGGAACATTTTATGAACAAAAACAATAGAAAAGAATAAAACTAAAGTGAGTTAGGTAATAACCAGCAGAGAGCAAAGCCATTCCACTTTTCATTTTTCACTTGAACTACCTTTGTTCATTACTAAACTGCTCACGACTGTGGCATTCCCAGATCCTCACTCCTTCAAGGCACTTTCTTTTAGCCGCTTTGAATAAGAGTATAAATTGTAATTTTACTGTGTGTAGCGAGGTGGAGAACATTAGCTCGGAGCTCTTTCAGTCAAACGGAGCTTAAAGCATAACGGCTGTGGACTCCGCGTGGCTCTTCCCGAGACACATCCACACAGACCTGTCCTCCGAATGTGACAAAGTGACAGCTGGAGAAAGCCACAGTCTCCACAATGACAAGACATTTCTATACATCATCGCGACGTCCGCCCCGCAGTATGTTGTTTCTTGAAGCGGTTAATGCGGTTCTCACTGCCGCAGTCCTGTGTGCGACTGTCAGTCTATCACTCCGGCTGGGTGTGTGCTTTGCATGTGCCGTGTCAGTGGAATGGAAGTCTGTCACTTTTATTTCCCGCCTCGCTGAAAACCAACAATGTGACGGCACAACATGTGTGTGAGAATCTGCGTCTGCATCTGGAAGTGTATAACATCTCACCCTTGCTGTGACTTGTTTTCTGTGTGTGTATCTGTGAATGCGTGTGAAAGCACTTCAGCCACACACAGAGTGTAATGTGTGGGCCTGCTGTACTTTGAAGCTATAAACCTTAAGGCTTTCATGGACTCAGTCTCTGTTTTTGATCATATTTATGGCTGGTAGTTTTTCATCAATGCCCATGTCATCAATACTGCGATGTGGAAAAATGGTCGCTCACGGCATGATGGAAAAAAGACGATGAATGAATGACTTAGTTGTTAAAATTGTGTGAGTTTGTTTGGCTGCACTGTAAACAGATCTACCACCTGACCTTCTGTTGTATCTCTGAAAAAGTAGCTGCTCAAAGACTATTTTCTGTGGCACGAAACCACACTTGCTGTAATTACCAGTAAATATCAGTGTTGTAAAATAAACCATGACTGAAAACTTAACACTTTGAAGGGATCGTTCACTCAAAATCCAAAACTTCATATTTTTCCTCTGGCCTCTAGTGGTTTGTTTTGGTGTGAGTTGCTGAGTTTTGGAGATATCAGTCATAGAGATGTCTGCCTTCTCGCCAATAAAATGGGACTAAATGGCAGCTGTGGGGCTCAAAGTACCAAAACTAATGAATTTAAATCAAATCCAGACCTTGTGGTGAGCAGTTTAATGTACGGACTATTTTCTTCCTGCAGTAGAATCTACCAGAACTACTTTCTTTCTACAACAAAGGAAATATTTCCAAAATGAAACTGCCCACAAGGTCTGTAAATCATCTTGAGTAACCGGGTCATGATTTCTGGAACGAGACACTGGTGTTGAATTTTTCAAAAGATTTTTTTTTTGGTGCTTTGAGCCCCGCAGCCACAACTTAGTCCCACTCTATTGAAGAGAAGGCAGACGTCTCTACAGCCGATATCTCCAAAAACTCGCACCAAAACTATCTAGATGGATAAATAGGACTACAGGTAAGAGGGAAAATGTTTTTTTTTTAATTTTGGGGCGAACTGTCCCTTTAAGGACTATAATTTTAACTGAAAATAATACGGTTCCTATTTGGTTTTAAAGCATTTTGAGTAGGAACTTGGGATGGACGATACAAAACTTTCTATCACTTTTGTCACAATTTTACCAATATTGATATTGATAGTGATATTTTTAAAAATGGGTCTGTAATTTTTAAAAATAAAGAAAAAATTTTAGGGGAAAAAAGTAAAAAGAAACCACTAATATGATAAAGTTTTGTGATATACAGTAATATCACTGTAATTATTGCACACATATTAGAAATCTCTCCCTTTAACATTAGCTGACTCGTGGAAACTGACATCCATCAAGCGTATCTACCTAATGAAACTGTCGCTCCACCCGCCAAGTGTCTGTAAATCTACATGTACATCTGTGTTTAAATCCATACGTGCACGTCTATACAGCGCATGTTCTTCCTCACCCCTCTCTCCCCTCTTCTTCTTGGTGCGGTCGATGTGGTCCTTCAGCTGGATGCGGACCTGCCTCTCGTTGGGCAAGTCTCTGATGAACGGGTGTTTGAGGAGCTGCTCTGTGCTGGGTCTCTGGCTGTGGCTCTTCACCAGACAGCTCTCTATGAACGACTGGAACTTCTTCGACCTAAAAAACAAAACAAAAAACGCTGTAATCCTGTGTATGTCTCAACTGATTATCCTGCTTCTGATAGTGTTGCTCTGATGGCTAACACAATCATCAAGATAAACGCTCACCACTTCTTTGACTTGAGTCTGGGGGCGGGGTTGCGCGGGATGAGGAAGAGGGCTCTCATTGGGTGCATGTCACACAGCGCTGAAGAGTCAGAAATCAAGGAACAAAACATGGGTGAGTTAGGGCGGATGCCTCTTGCTAATTGTACAAAACATTATCATGGCATATAGTCAAAGCCAGCTGGAGTTAGCCCTCATCTGATCAATATACGCTGTCAATACTGATAACAATCGAGCAGTTCTACACACACAATTAGGTCTTGTCTTCTTGTGCAAGTTGGTTATCCATCTCACAAATGGGCAG
>JAJHUR010074273.1:101-10788 GCA_027495735.1 Lutjanus campechanus
TAAACATGGCGTCGATCTCGCGAGACTTCGGCATGTGCGGCCATTAGGATATATACGAAGTCTCGCGAGTGTTATGGGCATGAAAAGGTACTCTTAATTATTTGTGTATTTCTACTTCTTACTGAATCGATATTGAAGAATTTAAATCAGTATCGAATCGAATCGAATCGAAACCTAAAGAATCGAAATCGAATCGAATCGTGAGGTTCTTAACAATACCCAGCCCTATATGTAATCTGCTTGTGTGAAAAACGTGCTCTGCTTTCTATCTGAACACACCCAACATTCAGACCAAATGTCATCCAATTTTCAACCATAAATTTATGTTGAAAGCGCAGTTGGTGCTCACTGGGAATTAGGTGATGAGTACCACTTGTACTGTGATAATTAAACTGTTACCACCCTCTTTATCTTCTCTCTACTTCAGGAATCAAGCTCATCCTGGTTGGACAGCATCATCAGCCACCTAGCTGACATCATTCTCCTGGAGGACACTCCCTCCATCCAGATGGAAGTTGCAGTCCTGGTGAAAGAGTTTCCAGACATAAGGTGAGGGCTTTAACAAATTAATGGCTTTGGAACGTTTCTATTGCGACCAGGAAGCGTCTATGAAAACAGATATTCTCTCTGCTGTACCCCCGAAGGTCCAATATTCTTTTATGCTTACTGCAACACATTCACTGTGCTGTTTTTGGCACTTACCCAAAGCAAGGAAAAATGTAAGACTATGTATGGGTTTTTTGTTGGTTTTTTTTTTTTTTGTCACAATGGATCAAAACAAGGAAAAGAACCGCGGAAACATATCTACATTAACTTTGCTATTTTTGGAGCGAAGCGCCGCTCTGTTTTGAGAATGGATGAGGCTGAGAGGCCTCGGGGGGGAGGGGAGTCCCAGCCGCTTAGGCTGTTTGTGCGCAGATTACGACTCAGGTGACGGTTGGCAACCTACGACCGTGTGTGACGCAGAAGCCTCGGCGGAGCAGACAGGAAGCTGCTGCCGAGTACTTCCTGTTCCTGCCACCCTGCAGGAGACAGACTGGTGCCACGCTTGGAATCAAAGAGGGAGAGGTGTAGAAGAGGAGAGCAAAACATAGTAGTTCAGACCTGGAGACATGCTAACTCACTGCTTGCTTGCAAGTCTTTTGTTTACTGTATGGCATCCCCTGCTGGTATTTTAAGAGATCAAAGGCTGTCGGCCTTCCTTGAGTTGTCAGGGTGCTTGATTTAACCGCGAGTCTATTCATGCACACGTGACTGTGCCCACACATGGGCATCCTCAAATCCTTCGAAAACGGAGCTTTCCTCCTAGTTCAAACATGTTCCTGACCCAGAGGAAAAAATGTGTTTCTCACAGTTGTTCTTTGTCTTATGAGAGATAAATGCGGTTCTTATTTTTAGCCCACTGAAGTCTCATCTGTTTCTCCCAAAAAAAAACCTTAGGAGAAAAGAAAGAAAAGTAGATCTTTTGCTTAGCTCACACAGGTATCTCAGAGGTGTCTCCTTGACGACCGCATAGAGCAACAAGACTTTAATTTGACCACTGAGACAAATTCAAGATCTCATTTAAGACAACTGAGTTTTCTTTTAGGTCTCACTTTTATCTCAAGAGCTGATTATTTAAGACACATTTAAAATCAGTGCAGTGAGACAAAAAAAGAACATTTTAAGATTGATTTATTGATTGATTGAGCTCATGTTAGTCTTGGCCTGAGACAAGACAAATGCTATTTCTCAACAGCCAAATATAAGAAGTATGAGAGAATGGTCAACTCCGTTATTAGTGAGTTATTTGTCTCATATTGGTCTTAAATTGAGCTCATTTATGTCTAGGAGACACAGGGTAGACAAAGACAATATCATATTTTCACTTTTCCAACTTGAATCCAATACTTGAAGCAAGGATTCATGTTTTGAAAGATTTATTTGTCACATTCATTTTAAAGTTGCTCAGAGTTCTCTTAATGCTCATCAAAATACACATTTTTAAAACCATAATTCTTATTTAGCTTTGATTTAGTTGATATGTTATGGCTGAGACACATCTGACAGCAATATTATTTAATGAATTTGTCGAAAAATAGAAAGTTTACCTGCCTTTTTAAAACCAGAAAGTGAGGCAGGGGTCCTTAAGTTGAAGGAAATCTGGAGCACAACTTTAAAGGGCCACCATTGATTTTAAAAAAAAAAGAAAAAAGATTATAATAGCGCTTTTTATACCTACGTAATCAGTAGGTATTATTAGTCTTAGATTTATTTTTTTGAAGTTGTGAATTCTTGTTAAGGATGTTTTCTGGCACAGAGCAAGTTTAGAAATTAAAATAATTAAGGCAAACAAAAACATTTTATAAATTACATATATTTCACATATATAAATCCTTAAAGAATGGATTTTCACCAGAATTAGAGTGTTGGTATTCATAATAGTTTTCTTTGGCCGGACATAATTTGTCCAAATTCTCAAGAATAGACGTAATACAGTGAGGCACATAAAACACGTATAAACTGGAAATTTTA
This sequence comes from Lutjanus campechanus, assembly GCA_027495735.1. Taxonomy (NCBI): domain Eukaryota; kingdom Metazoa; phylum Chordata; class Actinopteri; order Lutjaniformes; family Lutjanidae; genus Lutjanus; species Lutjanus campechanus. The sequence goes on from JAJHUR010074273.1 coordinate 2,616, forward strand.
GAAAGAGTCACCAAATTTAGCTCTTTCCCAGAAACAGATGCTGTGAGTCACAGAGATGTGACTGTTTGTCAAATTCACAACACTAAACATACCCGATTTCCATTAACACCCGTCTGCCCCCCTTCCTCCCCGTATCCTTCCTCCCCACAGGAAGAAGCACGTCTCCACCCTGCTGAACATACGGGGGATGATGCGGCAGGCGGAGCGCCAGGAGATCCTCAACATCGTCAAAGACTTTGAATGCAGCAGTGTCCTCATGTGTCGAGACCACGCCCTCTTTTCCGACATCCCCATCACCTCGGAGGTGCACTGCATCAGCCTGGGTCTCCTCCGCCTCGCCATGACCGTCTCCAACTGGTTCGCGGAGCACCGCCCTCGGCGGAACCGCAGGAGCACCAGACACGCAACACCTCAACCTTCCGAGGGCCACAATCTGGAAGACATGAATAAGCATCACAGAGAAGACTAGCTGTTGGTGTTTGTGTTAGGAGAGGAGTCACAGACGTACTGTGAAGACACTGATGAGATGTACATGCACCTTGACCCAAAACTGATTGTACCAAATATTATCACCAGCTACTTAAAGAAACTTGACTTCAGGTACTCCTCGTACTGTACACGCTCACAGATTTACTGACATTTCTACATCTCCAGATGTGCATTTTTATTCATGGAAATGTGAAACAGACTGTGTATTGTAATAGCTCACCATGATTTGTAGTATTTTTAGGTTGATCTACACAGCTACAGAAGTAAACAAGTGGTATCAAATATCGTCAAAATGTAACTTCTTCCATCTTTTTAGACTTTTATCCCCCGTGTCATGGCAGAAACAACTGCTAGCAGATGCAATGCAATACAGGCAGATACTATTAGCACCCAGGTGTCTGCAGCCAATGTTCTATTTGCACCTGGCGTGTAAATAGCTACACCTGCATGGCAGACACAAACCATGATCTTTTCATAAACCTAAGTAGTTTTGTCGCCTTGTGTCCGTATACCATTTTTTTCCCCCCCTGGAGCGCCAGTGTCTTTTTTCAATTGTTCCCAGGAGGAAAGAGCGTATGTGGCAGCAAGTTTACTGTGTGAGGCAGTCGGATTTGCGAGATCACGCGGGGATCCATCTTGCCAGGCTTCAAGTTAGTAATTTAGTTTGTGTCCACACCAAAAGCGGTGCAGCCAATTAGGGTCCTAGGAGGGACTACTGGCAGCTACAGGCGTGGTTTTACATGTGACGACAGCAAGAAGCGACTATGGAAGTGACTTGTCTTGAACAAACAGAAGAAGTTAGCGTAGATAGCATCAGTTATCTGACTGCAACATTTTTGCAGTCTTGAAAGAAGAGCAAAGAACAGCACTCAAGGTTTTTCTCCATGGAAAAGATGTTTTCACTCTTCCCCTTATTAGCTTCAGCAAAAGTCGATCTGATTGGTTGAAGTCAGCCCATATTATGGTTCATCCAATCACCTTCAAAGCATTTTTGAAAGTGCCTGCCCTTTTCCAAAGAGGCTACATGGAGAAACAGTGCTGCACCTAATAGTCTTGGGTGGTATAAAGGTATTACAGTATAGCAGGTTTATAGAATGATTTTCAATACCGTTAATAATACAGACACTCCTCTTAAACTTAAACAGAGATGCTGTATTGAGGTGAAGTATTGTAGTGTTTAGCTGGGGCATGAAGTTACAGGATTAGTAAGAAAAAAATTGCCTCTGCTCTGAGATTATTTTGGGTTTAGTCCTGGTGATAAAGGTAAGCTAGCAAACACTACAGACTACTGATTGGTCAGTGTAGCGTAGCGAGTTGAGCGTCAGAGCAAGTGGCTGATTATACTCGCTAAGGTCTCGGAAAGTGACTGGGAAGGTGCGGTGAGCGAAGGAAAGGTTGAGAAGTAAAGTTGCCAGTCTGGCAGTAAATGTACAGTTTAGGTTTGGGTTTTGTCAGTGAATTAAATATGCAACTTCTCAGACCAAACCAAAGGATGTCACTTTTTTTGTGTAGCCGTTCCGAGTTCTTCTAGTTGATAATCTCCGAACTTTTCAGTGCTGGTATCGTCACTGTTGCAATTATATAGTAGACAGGAACTCATCATCTTGATAATCACGAAAACTGAGGAGAGGCTTGTTATGTTCATATCTGCCTATTTGTCAGGCAGATAACAGAGACAGAAAAACCCCTTTGTGGGAAAACATGGTTAGCTGTCTAGCCAACCCTCTGCTAACGTAGCGTTAGTTAGCTACCTCGCAAATGTCAATCATAATGTCAAACCCGCCTGCCAGCACTTTTCTGCTTGAAAAAAAAAAATGCTATATGGACACAGGACCTAAACTTAGCCAAACTGTGACTGAAAAAATAATTTAAAAAGGGAAAAAAATTAAAATACTTCATCTAAAAATTAAAAGCCAACATTGACTTCTAGTTTCACACAGGACTCAAACCCCAGTTGCCCAGGGGAGACTCCTGTATTTAGCCACCACAACCTCCTCTCTGCAGAGACTTTGATGCTCTAAACTAAGGGGCTGGGTGTAAATAGCCCAAATGACTGCCAGGTGACTCTTTTCACCAGGGTGCAAATAGACACTGCGATGCAATATGATGTTTTGCTGTTTAACATGTATTTACCCAACCATATATACCCATTCTCTGGTATATACAGTAGCCTATATGTATGTGAGGATATATTGTATGGAAATGTAAATGTTTTGAACTCTCACTGTGAATGAAATGGATCTGTTGCTGGAAACGTAATAAAAACCCATTGACTGGGTAGACTAAACAGATTCAGCTGCCCTGTCATTGTAAGTATATATACAGTATTCTATATATAAGCTGAAAAATTACATACTGTCACAAATATGTCAACTCTTAAAATGGATGTGCTACTGTACAATTGTGTTATTCTGGCTACTTCTAACTTTAGGAGCGTCAGACACCAAGTCTGCATGTATGTTAAACAATACATACCAAAAGCACTGTGACAAACAGGCGAGGTCCTGAGGGTCTGACGCAGAACCGATGCTGCCAGTACATATAGTACATACTTTATGCCTGCGTTGTTTATCTTAAGGATATGGCAGCTTTGTTCAGTAAGCTGAGAGCCTGAAATATGGGGCTCCACCACGGCTACTACATGACCCTCTGCGGCTGTACAACAAGAAGGGTCATACACCCCGAGGCCAACAACGGGATGTTTTTCAATAAACAAAGACTTCCTGTTGTCCACCGAGGTGCCAACGGATGCTTTTATTGGAGCCAAGTTTACGTTGTGCACTAGGAGGGAACTTCCCCTCCGCTGTCCAGAGTGAAGGTGCAGCGGCCACGGAGCTTTTTCATGTCCGAGCTGCTCGTGGGCTTCTCAAAACAAAGTGAGCCAGCCTCAGCAGGGGCCGTTCTGCACGCTGACCTCTGCGAGTCGCTGCCTCTACATCTGAATCTGAACGAGCAGCTGGCTGCTTTGAAATATAGAAATAAGTTGTTGGATTTTGCAGCTGGTGGTTGGACACACTGACACATTTTCATCTGAAAATCAGGGAACTGCAAAGTCTGGTTGTTGTTCGGGCATCTCATCACCCCAGGTCTCTCAGAGAACATGATTGGCCACAGCTGATCATGGTGATCCAATAAATGTATATTTTATATTTAGTTGATGTTTTGCACCAAACAGCTGGAAATACTTAAGGTTCAAACACAATTTAGTATTAAACTGATTAGTTTTTAGTTTTATCACACCTAAATAACAGCCACAACCTGATCATTAAAGAAATAAAAAGTGTTAAATCTTGTTTTGTTTTCATTGATCCATTAAAGTGTACCACCTAGTGACAGAAGCAGGAAACTACAAATTAATAGAAGTTAAAGATCCCCTTCAGACATGTTTTAAGACATAAAAAATATTCTAATAATGCTATTATTTTTTGTCTGATAATATCTTAAGTATAATGAGAATATATAATATAATTAGAAATGGAATATCATATTCATAAGTACGTTTTCATTAGAGTATAATCACCTGGAAATAAGAATCATGTTTTCATTACTTCAGAATGAGCAGTGTAGTTGGTAGAGTGTGCAGTCTCTTCAGCTGTCTTATGAATTAAAGGCATAAAAGCCCCCCAAAAATTAATTTAAAAAACAAGAAAGAGCAGTGTATGTCTACAGAGGGACTGCATCCTCTTCCACCCACACATTTTGTTGGCCACTGTAGGTTCTCCTACAGACTTGTGTTATCATTGTCAGTATCACTGGTAACATCTGGGTTTATGTTGATAGTTGCTCTGGTCATGCCTGCATGTTAGTGTGCGTGTTAGTGCCTGTGAGTCCCTCTCTGTCCTCCTTGCATCCGTTTTCAACATGGCAACCTGGTAAGAAACTTTTTCATATTAGCACTAAACCAGGGGCGGACTCAGGCTGTCTGAGGGGCAGGGGTGAAAAAATAAAAAGGGCACCAGCTGTACATGGTGGGGCAACAAATACAGTGAAAATCGTTTCGCATTTTACATGTAAAAGTTCCAGTTCCTGGTTTAGATTAAAATTGTTTTATTGTACAACTCTGTAATAAAAAACATACTGGAACATATTTAATTATTTAAAGGCACATAGAGGCCAAATCATTTTTTGTTATGTAGGGCAGCCGATATGGCACTTTCTGGAGGGGCACCTTAGAGGTTACCTTGTGAGGCAGCTGGATTTATGAGATCCATCTTTCCAGGCTTCAAGTTATCCGTTTGTGTCCGCACCAAAAGTGGTGCAGCCAACCAGCGTCATAGGAGGGACTACTGGCAGCTACAGGCATAGTTTTAGGTGTGAGAAGTGTCCATGGAAGCGACTCATCTCAAACAAACAATGGCAACTCCTAAAGAGGTTAGCGCAGATCCTGTGATGCCAACTGGCTCCACTGGCTGATCTGATTGGTTGAAATTAGCATGTGTCAGACATGATAGACAGATGGTTCATCCAATCACCTTCAAAGTGTTTTTTTTGTTTTTGTTTTTTAAGTGCCTGCCCATCTGGACGACTTCCCAGACGGTTTTGCTGAACAAACCATCTGGTGTCTTTATCACATTTTATCTACCACATGGGCATCCAAGAAGGCACTTTTGTGTTGTCTTTTTTAGAACATGGAGGCACCAGGCAGGGGTGTTTGCCCTCACTGTCCCCACCTTGAGTCCACCACAGAGTTAAACAGTACACCAAAATATGTTTCTGAAGCTTTTTAGGCAATATTGTAACAAAATCTTGATCCATATTTGATCAATGCGGCCTACTCTGACAGCTCGATGTAAGTTTTGGGAGCAGTGTGTGCTGATGCCACTTTTTTCAACTTTATTGTGCAAATGAAGCACGCACCTTTGAATTTGTTTTGTAGTTTTGCACTGACAAATATATAGAAATAATATAGTGTGCTATGATTGGTGAAGTGTGAGCGCTTCTCACTGTGTTGTTGTTTTCACAGGGTATGTAAACGTTTCTGACTGCCTATTTTAGATCCAACATGTTTAGTCCTGCAGCAACTTCCTCTTATTGACGTGTTTGATTTAGAATATAATCAGAATGCATACTTGTGAATGCACCACCCGGGAAATAACTGCTTTAAACATTTCTTTGAGCTGTTGACCTGTTTCCAACAATAGATCTCTGCTGACCTTGGACTGCACTGTGCACTTGTTTTTATTTTTAATATCTTCCACGAATTTGTGGGACAGAACAGGAAGAACATTAAGTGAAGTTGGCATAAACTGAATGTTAAGTTTGGCAGTGTGTCTTCTGAGTCATATGTATATCTAAGAGAATTATCAGACATCCTTTGAATAAAGCAGGCTGAAGGCGGATGCTGGGCCACTGTTTTCCAGGTATCCCAGCCGGGGATTACCATGACTGAGGAGGGCAGGTAGGAGCGAGGGCCAAGCTCTTGGAGGTTTCCCTCGATCAAGCCGCTGAAGGTGGAACGGTCCGCAGTATCACAATGCAATCCCTGGGAAGCACTCCCCTGCTTCCTCTCATTAACACAGCTCTGCAATGGAAAATCCATCTGGCTGTATTTGCTGTTTGTTTTCGGAAGCAAGCCGTGCCCTGTCTTTGTTCACACTGACATGCACTTTTCATGCTTCCACTCTCTTCTGTTTGTTTGCTTCTCATGCAGTGCTCCGTATATCTAAAAGTAGGCTACTCAATTAAGAGATTGAGCGTTGTAGCTGAGAGGGGCACTACAGGTCAGATCTGAGGGCTTGTTTAGTCTAGATGAGGCCACTCCACAGATTTTCCTTTTCCACAGATTTGCTCAATACATCCATGCCCATAACTCATATACCAGTTGACTGAAACACTGGGCAGGGCAGATATTTACCATCTTAAATCAGATACTGCTCGGAAAAAGTAATAAAACCTAGTTTGGTCCGTGCTCTTTTAAAGGACAAATTCAGTGACTTTGCATGTTTCTATTTTATTACTGCCAACAACTTTCACACTTTACTACAGATCTTAGATTGATTTCTAAAGTTCCAGCAACTAAAATCACCTTTCCGAAATGTTACTCAAGATAATCCACAGACCTTGTTGTGAGCAATTTCATGTAGGTACTATGTTCTTTCTCATAGGAAAAAAGTAGTTTCTGTAGATTTTAAGTTCCTCCATGAAACTGCGCACAACAAGGTATGTGGATTATCTTGAGTGACTGGGTCATGGTTCTTGGAAAGAGACGTGAGTTTTGAATTTTTTAAGTTAAATTTTTTGATGCTTTGAATGCCGCAGGCCAAGTGCCATTTAGTCCAATTATACTGAAGATAAGATAAGATAAGATAAGATAAGATAAGATAAGATAAGATAAAACTATTAATTCCAAAGGAAATTCTTGTGCCAGATTGCTCCAAAAATACAGTAAGAATATCAACAACAGAGCATCACATAAGTGAAATATAAAATGTATAAAAAATATATAAATATTGGCATTAAAAAAGCTATATTGCTCCAGTTGCACATGATATTGAACGTAACTGCACATGATAATAATGAAAAGTAATAGTGATACTGCGCAGTGTATTAAAACATGCCATTAAAACACAATAGAAAAAATAATAGTTCCTGTTATTGAATATTGCAGGGCAGAAATCTCTACAGCCGATATCCCCAAAACTCTGCAATTCACACAAAAAAAATCTAGATGGAAAAATAGCACTACAGTCCAGGGGGAAACTATGTATTTTTGTTTTGGGGATGAAATTTCCTTTTCATCTGTGCTCCCCATGCCTAAGGTCAGGGACACCCATGCTGCCAGCTGATGTGCTTGTCCTGGGGTCACACAAGCAGTCAAGCACACTTAGCAGTGTATCCCTGTGCATCACCAAAAATGGCAATTTTTTTAAAGACATTTGTTGGATGTCAGCATGGGAATTCTTTTGAGTGAAATACAGCCACTTCAGCAATTTAACTGTGTTTACTGTAGCTGCTAGCTAATGGAAGGCTAACGTCACCCGCTGCAAGAGCCACGTAGAGAGAGTGCTGCTGTTATGTTAACAAGGCACATTTGATGATGTGTCTGTAACGTCTACACCAAAGGGCAACTATTTCAATCGACAGCGCAGCACGTGGCAGCGAAATGAGGCACCGTAATCTGCATTATGACTCAGTCCTGCAGATACAGGTCATACAGAAACCTGGGCCATTCTGGCAACGCATTTCAGTAAGAAACCCCACTTTATACTCACTTGCAGTTACTTATTGCTTATTTACACTTGCACTCATACATACTGGCAATTCTCTAGGAAACAAATGAATTAACATTGTCATTCTTAAGGCTCATTCATGCTGTATGTTAGATGTGCATACGGATATGGATGGAGCATGGCCCATTTTGTCTGTACTTCTGCACATTTTTTTTTAAAGCTTACAAATATGGAATAAAATGAGTTGTGTAGCAGAGTATCCAGTAGTTCAAGCAAGACATAACCACAGGACACGATGAAGAATTTTGAAAGTATTCTAGATTATTGTAAATAACGTCATCAAATAGGCAGTGAAAAAAATTCTCCATCCACATGTCGTGATGCATTTAATGGCCACACAGACCACCTCAGTCTACAGCGCTGTCTCCGCTTTTGCCTCTTTTCAAGAGGTACATTATTAAAACTTCTTCCAGCGTTGCCATGTTTGTTATCAAAAAGTTCTGACTCTTCATCTT
>JAJHUR010074274.1:0-13071 GCA_027495735.1 Lutjanus campechanus
CGGCAGGTCCAAACTTTGCTTTCAGGAAACGATAAGTGGAATCGAAGAAGCACATTTCTTAACGAATCCCCAGTTCTTATAGATTTGGAACATTTCTCTAGACCCAACCCTAGTTATGTTGAGCAGGTGGATAGTGGTCACATGACTGAGGCTACTTCCCCCTCACATCCAGCTGTGTGTGCATGTGGGCTTGTGTACGTGTGTTATGTGCACGTTTTTGAGGACAACACAGCAATGCTAAATCCTAATCAGTGGATCTGATGGTTGCTGGTTAACTTGAAATCATCGTGACCCTTCTGCGCTCCATCCGTGAAAACCCGAACCATCCTAGTGGTGCATGGCCGGGCTGGAGGAAGAGGAGGATGTGCCCTTGTTGCGTCCCAACATGGAAGGCTGGAAGTCAGGATGACGGCGGGCGTGCTTGATCAGGTGGTCGCTGCGCATGAAGCGCTTGTCGCACAGCGGGCACAGGAAGCGTTTCTCCCCCGTGTGGGTGCGGGTGTGGCGGGCGAGCTCGTCGGAGCGGGCAAACTTCTTCTCACAGTCGGGCCAGGTGCACGGGAAGGGCCTCTCACCTGCAGCACGGAGGCAGAGAAGAGAGAACTTTTAAAGATCATCCGTCAAACTTAAAATCACAGAGTTTACACTACAAACATGCATCAGATTCAAGGTGCAAAATTAGTTGTTGTCCACCAGCTAAATGGCTAAATGATGGTTACTGTTCAAATTACCAGCCACTCCATAGATTACCATCGTTTTTTAGCTGGTGAATGAAAAAAATCTACCAGTCACTTACATATTTTACCTTTCTGTGCCCTGACTGATGATGACTAAAATATTTTTAACACTTGGGAGAAGACAGAGAAGAAGATTTCTCTTGGCAGCAACTAACATTTATTTTCATTAATGATTAATCTGACGATCAGTCTCTCAATTAATAGGTTAGTTGTTTTAGCCCATAAAATGTCAGAAAACTGAGATAAAGGTTGATCACCATTTTATCAAATGTCTTGTTTTGTCCACAACAAAAAGATATTCAGCCTGCTGTTATAGAGGAGTAATAACACAGAATATATTCACTAATGAGAAGCTGAAATCACATAATTTGGGCTTTTATTTTCTTTACAAAAGAAAACAAGAAGACTCAAAGTGATTAAAGAATTATCAAAATAGTTGGCAATTAATTTAACAGTTGACAATTTATCAATAAATTGAGTAATTGTTGCAACTTAAGATTTCTCCCTTCACTCAGTGCCAAATCATTTATTCTTATTCTCAACAACTATTACAATAAATAAACTATTAAAATAAACCAATGTTGCACCAGTGCAGTACATCAGTCAAACAGCAGCCACTATGTATAATTATAGATCATATCATCTTTTCATCTGCAGATCTTCTAGATTAATCATCTGGCCTTTAAAATGTCAGAGTGGAAAATGTGCGTCGCAATTTCCTCATTCCCAAACTGATGTGTTCAAAAAGCTGTTTTATTTCCAACCAACCGTACAAACACAAAAAATTTAATTTACAATTGCACAAAACAAGGGAACATCGCAAAAGTTAGAAAGTTAGTATTTTTGTTTGACAAATGACATAATCCATTACAGAGCTGCAACAATTCATCAATGAATCTATTAGTTGTTAATTATTTAATTTATGGCCTTGTCTACAAATCAACTAATTGTTTCGAGTCCAAAAAAAATCATCTGATTTCAGCCTCTGAAATTTGTATATTTTCTGGTTTCTTTACCATCTGTGAGAGAAAAATTAATACCCTCGGGGACAAAACAATATATTTGATAACATCACTTTTGGCTCTGGAAAACAGTGATCAACATTTTTCACCATTTTCTGAACCAAACAACTAATCTATTAATCGAAAAAATTATCGACAGATTAATTGATAACCAGTGGCATGCAAACAGATTAATCAATAATGAAAATAATTGTTAGTTGCTGCCCTGATCGACTATCAAAATAGTTGATTCATTTTAAATTGACTGACAAACCGTTTGTTATGCATATGTAACAGCCTTCTAGACTTTTTTAAAAAATAAATCATTTCATCTTTCATGCATCAAACCTTTAAAAAACAGCAGAACACAGCACTTCTTAATCAATATTATGGTCTCGGGGATTGTGGAAGCATTTTATGGTCTATTTGTTGCGGTCTAATATGTTCCTTTCTGCTTTCGAATGAACAATACAGGGCAGAGAAAGCTTTGTTCACTTACAATTTATCATTGTGAAAATATGTTAATAAATTGGTTGGAACTTAAGTTTTTAGTGACACAAATCTTCTACCTGCATCACTTCTAAGAAATATGGTTTAGACAAAAAAAAAATTACTCATCTCTACACAGTTAAATACGCAACAAAACATATCTAGGATTTAGATTCTCCAGATTAGTCTTCCTAAGCTACTACTAGCCTTAATCTCTGCCATGCAACATGAGTAAAACCAGGATAAGCGAGTAGGATGCTCGGTGCCATTTTCAAGATCACAAAGCCAGGCCACGTTGTTGTTGCTGCACTACTCTCTGTGGGCGTTCCCACCACAGTTTCTTTGAGCCGTTTCCTGTCCTTAATCCGTGTGCGCCTGCTCAGTGACCCTGAATGCACCAATTCCCCCTCATTTCGCGAAAAATCACATGCACATTTTGAGTTAGTACTAGAGCTCGACTATCATTATGACAGATGGGTGCACTTAGAACAACTAAAGCTAACTTTTTTACACTGTGGCAAAGCGCGTTTGAGGGCAGAGGTTATTAAATAGAGGCGTAACAAAAGTGATTTCCTCAGCAAACACAGATAAAGTAATGCAAATGTGTAGATTATCAAACACATGGGCGGCGCATCCATTATCGGACGCGCCTCCTCCCTCTGCTCCTTCTCAAACGTTTTATCAATAATTTAACACATTGCTGCAGAGTAAAGTCGATTTCAACTCGTCAGCAGACTCCAGAAAGAGGAGGTGATGTTTCCCAGAGAGAGAGAGACAAAACACACAAACTAAACAGAGCCAAAACGTGAAGCACTTGCTGCTGCTGCTGCCATCAACAGGACCGACTGTGAACTCTCTGCCCTCGACGTTAAGGTTTCGTCTTACGTTCATTTCATATGCAAATCCAGGCGGGAGGAAGACCTTCGTCACCGGTTTTAACGTCCAGCCCAGTTCTTTTGTTAGTTTACTTCTTTGTCAGAGACTCTGAAGGGGAGTTTTACTGGCTTTGTTTGGCCACGTTGTTGTAACAAGTCAGGATGTAAATGGTGGAAAAACACAAAAACACCATGCTAGTATTAGCTAATCCCATAAAGTACATATTTAGCTGTGTGATATCACGGTAATAACAGCATGTCACCGGCTAGTCACAAGTTATTCAGGGGTTAGCAGTTAGTTATGTATGTGCACAACATGTGAGCTGATCATATAACCACATTGTTGTTGTCTCCGTACCTGTGTGTGTCCGGATGTGTGCCTTCAGGTGGGACGATTTCCCGTAAACTCTGTCGCATCCGTCAAAAGTGCACTGATGTCGCTTCACCGGGGAACGCGGGGCCCCCACGCCTCCTCCTCCTCCCCCCCTCAGCTGCTGCTGCTGCTGCTGTCCGGGGACCGGGGTGGCGGAGGGGGTCATGGTAGGGGTGGTCGGGTCGGACAACGTGGTGTAGCCGCTCTCCCCACCGCACGAGGAGTTGCTGCTCTCCGAGTAGGCCGACATGGGGCGGAACTTACCGTGCAGGTCGGTGAGGATGCCTGCCACCGCCATCATGTTCGCCCCCTCCAGCCTCAGCGTCTCCCGCACTTCCCTATCCTCGCTTGACCCGTCGGGCTCCCCGGGGAGCAGGCCCACCGTGGCCGGCTGGCTGGCGGGGGCGACCGGGGTGGGTCTGTGTAGGACCGGACCGCTGGATATCGATACCAGACACTCGGCAGCGAAGTAATCAGACGAAGCAGTCAGCGACATCGTTATCTGCCTTGTTTTGTCTGCTTTAAGGGGAAAAAACAACGAAAAAAATCCGCCAGGAGGGGCTAACGGTAGTCTGATCCCGACCTCGTTTTCGTCAAACTCGACGAACCAACCGTTTCCAGTAGAGTCCTGTTACCGCCATACAGTGTCTCAATACTTAGAAAATAGCTCAGCAAATCAAAGAAAAGGCACAAATGAGAATAATAATGTGCTAAAACCGTGCCAATGCCTCCGGGCCAACATGCGTGCTTCTCACCGTCTGACGGTTCATTGTGTCTGAGCCTCCGAGAAGCCGGTCAAACCTACGCCCCCTGGTCCGGATCAAGCTGCGTTCACTGCCTGTCGGTTGAAAACTGGTGGGAGGCGTTTCTGAGTGCAAATTTAAATAACCAACCACGCTACTACTTTTATTTTATCGTTACAATCACTCTTAAATCGACTTGATGAGTGATACATTTAACTCAGTATCGTACAGCAAATCGTAATATCAAGCACAAACAGACAATCTATCATTAATCACGTTCTTCAGGTTTATTTTATATATTAGCCTAGTTATAAATAAGAACTATAACTGTTGTATATTACAGCAAACTAAAACACATATTGTCGTAATTATTGAAATAAACTACATTACTGCTACTGTTGCATGAGCAGAAAGTTGGGGTGAAAGCGGTTTAACGGTATTTTTTAAAAACGAAGCTCTTAAATACTATTTTGTCTGTGTATTTGAACGCGGCGTAAACCGACAGCAACGCAGTGACTGACGTCGCAGCACGGGCGTGGACCGCGGCGGCGGGTGCATCGTGGAAAGTGGGTGGCAGGCAGGCAGCTTGGGTAATGATGGGGGGAAGGAGACGGGGACGGATGGAGGGCGTGTTGGGCAAATTAGTTAGAGCCGAATAACGTGGCTGAGTGGGAGAGGGCTTTTTATTTCACATTTCTGACAAATGCACTGTAGTCAAGAACCACCACAGCCTCATGAAGGTCTACTTTTCCAACTGACTGACTTTATCCATAAGACGCAGACACTAGATGTCTCTCTTCTTCTCTCATGCATATCTCTCTCAGCTGTAGTTGGTTGTCTCCTGAGTGGTTTATGAACCAGCTTTTAATAGATTAGAGTCCACACTGGTTGTGTGGCTTATTGATTTATGGTCATATTGACGGTGTGTGTAGGCTATGTGTGCATATCTTCAATTAATCTCCAAACAAATCCAGATTATTGTGGAAGAATGGGTATAACAGCCTTCCATAAACGTTTATAATTAATATAATTGGAGCCAGACAGATGTATTGGTCGGCTGATATTATTGGCCTGATATTGGCTCTTCACAGATATATCCGTTTTTTACAGTAGGCTACATAATGCAGATTGTTTTTTATTGTTCTTATTTTTAAGCAGTATTTCCCCTTTCTTGAAGCAAATGCAATGAGTTTTAACCAGTTATAAAACAGTCTCTATTTATTACTATAATAGCCTACTATATGACCTATATATTAACAAGGCCAGTGAGACGACTGGTTGTTTAGTTATTGTTAATGTCTGTTACCTCTCTCTTTCAAATCAGATAAAAAACAGCCTTTGTTTTCATTTTCACAAGCAGAGTTACAATGAGTAGTACATTAGCCAGTTAAAAAGAAACAGGAAGAGATTTTTATTTAGATAATCTTATTTTTGAGGTGATCTTTTGTGGTTGTTGCAGTGGAAACACTACAGCTGTTGCCCACAGGGGCCTACAAAATAAACAGCATATGTGTGTATGTATACAGAATTTCAGCTGATATATTGATATTTGAATTGTTTTACTCCCCAAAATCAGAATCAGTATTGGCTGATACTAAAATCCATCCATCATGTATCTTCAAACATTTTTATGACAAACGGTGGCTTTCTTGACACGTGAAATTATATTTTAAATTGACAAACCTCACATATGTAATTCCTGGTACAGTTCAAACGGGATCAAAAAATAATTTGTCTCGTAGGTTACCGTTAATATTTTTTCTGAAGTTAGGTCCCATAGTGGTCCACAAGAGGGGGCGTGGCTTAGCCACCCTGCATTAATGAACCCATCCTAAATCCCGCCCCTCTTCACTCTGTTCTCCGATAACAGTTGAGCAAGCTGCAATATTTTCCTCCCAGGATGACAAAGTCAAGACCTGCCCTACTCCACCTCTGATTGGCTGACTTTACTATTCTAACGCAAACCCAAACCAGTCTTACCTTCTTCATGCTTAAACCTAACCAACCAAACCAATAAAGACAACGAGTACTCGCCAATCAGAGTGAGAGTGGGGCGAGTACTGACTTTGTCATCCTGGGAAAAAACAATTAATGAGCAAGCTTGATACTTTGGATGCTACCTACATATAGTCACATCTTAAGGCAGCTAATGTTAGAAGATCCCAGCGAACTAGCCAACAAATATACACCAAACATTAGCTAGCTCGTTAGCTGTTGTTTTACTAACATTAATTAGACATAGCTAGAACATCAGCTAACTTAAGATGTGATTTATGTGTCATTTTTACAGGAAAAGAGGAAATTTGACCAAAGTATCAAACTTGTTGAACTGTTACAGGGACACAGAGCAAAAAAGGGGCGGGACTTAGGACTTAAGCTTTGTATTTTTGTGCTATATTATTGCATACTCCCTGTGTTCTTGTTATTTTGTCCACCCCTTCATGTAGCATCCATGCTGTCCCTGCAGAGAAGCTGTCAGATGTCTCTGGCTGGATATTATGCTACCAGACTGCCAGGTTTCACACTGTTTAACTTTCCTGCAATAAACTGTATTTTCTCTCCATATGTGGCTCACGTTTAATGTCTGTCCAAGTTAATGGGGGTATAAGAAGAAAACCTCTTTTTCTTTTTTTCGTGGGGCCTGGAGCTGTGTCAAGTGATTGGCTGAGTGAATGTTTGTAGCTCCAGCGTGGAAGGTATTTCCTGATTGGTTGCTGTGAGCACTATGGGTCACTGTGGAAGCCCACGTACAAGCGTGGTCATTCAGTGGCTGTGAACACTGCTCGGTTTTCATCTCGCTTACATGTGGAGGCTCGGAGGCAGCCGGACCTGCAGTGACTTGGGGTTGCTATGGCTGTGTGCTTGTTTCTGCTCAATTGTCTGCATGTTACACTCATTTTTCTCCTGATACGTGGTGAGTTTTTTGGCTTTTATTGTCACTTATATTCATTCTTAATGTGTCATTTCATTTAAACAGAGCTGATATGACTGAGTGGAGGTTTGTTGTTCCTTTTTTGTCATTATGTCTGATATTTCTTACCTGATTTTCCATGCAGTAGGTGATTGCTTTCAGACGGAACCAAACCTCTGTGATTCAAGTTGTGCTGGTGAGAATCCAGTTAGTTGCTCATGTCAAAAATGATGATAAAAAATCTAAATAATGAGAATTTTGTTCATGCAAGACATTCATTTATTTGTGCACAAGATTTACCTGAGCGACTCACTTCTTTTTCTTTGGATCTTACGATTGTCATTTCATGTTTCGTAGGGTTTTCCACCTCTGACTTATCCTATCAGAGAGGGGTGAGGTATACTTACAGGTATAGCACCACAATTACAACAACCCTTCACGGCTCCAGTGCCGGCAGGAATGGACTTGCTTTGGACTGTGTGGTTGATATCGACGTGGTTTCCAAATGTCACCTAATGATGCAGGTCTGCTTTAATAAATAAAAGTTTTTAAAAAGTATGTAAAGTATTGCTAAAAGACAATTATTTAACGCACATGCTTGTCCATCAGATTAGGAATCCACAGATAAAGCGGCTTTCCCCTCAGAAGGAGCACTCTGTGCAGCGTTTAAAGAGCTTGAGGTAACATAAAGTGGATTTTTAAAGGACTGTGCATGATTTACCCATCATCTGTATTTGTTCTCGGTCTGCAGCAGTGAAAGTCCAGATCAGTTTGGAATGCTACAAATGTTTTTCCTATGTGAATGTGATACTCTGTTCGGATGCCCCACTTGTTCTGTGTTCCCGGGTCTCGGGGGGCTCATCTGGTGTTTTTGTTTCCCAGGGACTCACTGGAGAGAACGCGCCTCAAGTTCTCCCTCCAGGGGGGAAAGGTCACGGCCCTCTGTCTCCAGGAGGGGGAGCAGGTGTGGGCCCTCAACATTAAGAGGGCTCTACTGAGCATGCTCCAGACCTCCCGCACGGCCTCCAAACAGGAATTAGAAAAGGAGGTGAGGGTTGATGAGGGATATGATCTGTGTGATACACAGTGGTGGAAAGAGTTACATTCATAAAATGTTACTCAATTACAAGTTAAAGTACTGGTGTTAGAAATATACTTAAGTAAAACTACAAAGTATTTGTAGCAAAAACTACTAGTATTAGTTACTTTTAACCGCTGATGTCACAGTGACCTCTCCAAACCAGGGTTGCAGATTTTGTGCATTTTCCTTCACACCAAGAATCGAGTAATCATTAATAATTTATAAGTTACTAAGCACATTATTTATTCTCATTTTAAGCCTGTTTAATTTTTCTTATTCAGCAAATGGTTCCACCAGACAAAACAATGTCAAATGAGGTGCAATTACTGCCACTACTAATAATTAAATGTGCATGAATACATTTTTAATTGGTCTATATCTTAACGGCAATTAATTGATTGATTGTTCATTAAGTAGATTGCACCTTGTAATGCATAATTAAGTACGAGTAAAAGTACAGCCTTGAAAATTTACTCTTAAAAGCACATGTACAAAAAAAAAACTTAATTACAGTAATTTGAGTAGGGTTAGGGTTATTTGTAATTTGTTACTTCCTCCTCAGTAAAACAAGTGCAACAACTACGTCTTCTAGTCTGATGAATACAGTCTCTACTCCTGCTTCAAACAATAAGCGTCATTAACATCATCTTGTCATAATTTCGTGCATTCACAGGATTATCTGACTTTTTCTTTCATGCTCCCTCCTCAGACAGATGTGTACGGGACGTGCACCAGCAGGTATGAGAGGCGAGGACCTGTGCTGCTGAAGAGCAGAGATCTAAAACAGTGCCAGCAGTCCAGGCTGGAAAACTTCTGGCCCCATTCAGTGTCTTTAACTGAAGACACAGTGAGTCCACCTCTTCTGCTTTATTAGAAATTGTATGGAAATATGGCCACCACTGAGACCACCACTGTGTTTCTTGTGGGGGATTTTGTGAGTTTTTTTCTGGGGATTTTGGGGCATTTAGAAACTTGAGGGGAGTTTACATTGTGCACTTGAAAATGTACACATGGTGGTTATGTTAATGGAAAATGCAGACATTATTAGATCAATATGACTATCTTAAAGTCTAATAATAATCAATATTTCACCATTTTAATTTTATAACCGTGCAGGACTCTGACACAGTGTACAGACTGCATTGAACCAACTAAGTTTAACTTAATCTAAGATTAGTTTTAACTTTCTTTGATGAACTTGATTGTTTCTCAATCCATCTTAAAAACACAGCTACTTTAAAGTCAAACCTCCCCAAGTATTAAAGTTAATCAAGGATCACGTTTTAAATGGGACTTTTTGATGCACCAGATTTCAGTTTAATCTCGTTTTAGAGTAAAAACTAAACAGTGGTTTCTCTCTTGTAGTCTAAAAGTTTGGTGCAACATAATTAAAAGTTGAACTATTATTTAATCTGGTTCAAAAATTAATTCTTGTCGGTGCTACTCAGCCTAAGACCATCATTTTACTAAATAAATATGAAATAAGCATGTTGGGTTGCAGTGTGACTTTGACACATGACCTCAGTACTTCTAAAATCCTACATATGGCCCTGGTGGTATGTTATGCTTGTAAGTTCACTTTTCCTCTCTCTGGTATCTGGGTTAAAAAAAAGTGGAAGTTGAAAGTGGGTGATGTGGCTGGTTGTCACGTGATATTTCCGCACCACTGAAAAAGAGGATGTCACTTGTAGCCCACCGTTATCAGTATTACGTCAGTATTTGGTTCCCCAGTTGCAATTTGATTCATGATTTTATGACAGGAGTTTTGCTTCTTGTTTCTTTGCTAGTCGGTGCAGTCAGAGCTGCACTGTGTTCAGAAGCATGGAGCTGCAGTTATGGAGGAGGTCAACTGCACTGAAGCCGTTTCCATGGCAACGTGGTCCAGGACCGCAGGGCTGGTGAGGACCCAAACAGTGTCCACCCTGCTCCTGCTCAGAGCCCAGCCGGGGACTCCTTCAGGAGCAGGTCAGGAGCAGCGTCAACACTTTTGCAGCTACTCTGATCAACTGTTTTGCATCCATGGATCCTGATGCATGTTCTCCTCAACGCTCCTGCAGATTCTGTTGGTGTCGGTGTGCTAACTGACCTGCAGTTTGAGGACGAGGGGGCTGCAAGACCAGGAAAAGCCCGGGTGTCAACACCTCAGCAAGCCAGTCAGACTGTCAGGATGTTATGTAGCCTCACGTCAGAGTCACAACTGGTAGGTCTCAACAGGTTCCAGTCAGCTGTTAACTGTATGTAAAGAACATCTGATTAATTCAATCAGAGTTTAGCAAAACTAGGTTTAAAATGAATAAATTCAGATTTAAAATTAAGCAGAACTGTTGCACCATTAAATATGAATCTCCATTTAATAAATGCAAGTTAGTTTGTGTAGTTAACCTGAACTTAAATATAGTTTGATCAATATGGAGATGCTTGCTTACTCACGTAAAAATAAATAAAAAATACATTTGTGTGCTTTTAGGACTCAGTAAGCATACAAGAAGGGAGTAAACTTTACGTTGCTATGTATTCCTTAACCAACTTCCTAATTGTTCGCCTGTTAGCTAAGAAGTAAACAAAACTTTCAGCTACATTGTTGACTAGCTAGGTAAAAAGTTAATAAAATGTTAAATTTTTGCTTGCTAAGAAAAATCTTTATACCGCTTTCCAGCAAGCTAAAAAGTTTTTGTTTGTTTGTTTGTTTATTGTTGTTTTTTTTTAAAGTTACATTGTTTATAGCTAGCTAATAACTTAACAAAATGTTTGGCTACATTGTTGGCTAGTTAGCTATAAAGTTAACGAAATGTTAAATTATTTGCTAGTTCGGTAAAAAACTCAACAATTCTTTATACTGTTTGCTAGCTAGCTAAAAAGCTTTTTTAAGTTACATTATTGCTAGCTAGCTAAAAATTTAAGAGAAAGTCGATATACCGCTTGCTAGCTAACATTTTAAAAAATTACATTGTTGCTAGCCAGCTAAAAAGTTAGTTAGCCTACCTGTGATGGCTTGTCAGAGAGGCTATAGTTTCTACCCCTCTGAGAAAAACTTGTTTGAGCACTACGACCAAATAATGGAAGAATAAAAACAAAACTTGCATTATAGTTTAAATTGGTGTTTACAGTTTTGGTGCAATAGAATGAAATTTAATCTAGGATTAGAGTAAACAATAAACTGAGGTTTAAGGAGAGGTTTAAATTTAATCTTTTGTGCAACATAATAAAGTTAAAGTGTGATTGAATTGGGTCTAAAATGTATCCTTGTTATTTATTTATTATTTCAGTTTATCGGCCTTACACTTGAGGTACTTACTTCAGGACTTTTCAGCGATGAATATGAATCACTTTTAAGTAGCCTGTACCCTGCCAGACCACTGCTGGCTCATTTATGTTTGCAAGTTGTGGCCCGACGTCCCCTGAGACCCCTCTGTGCATAAGCCAGTCATTTTAATGTCTCCCACACACAGGAGGTCAGTCAAACCTAAGCTGGCAACCTTCTTCACAGCCTGTTTACATGGGAAGTGTTTAAAAGAGGCCGTCAGACCCAGAGCCTGACACACTGTGTGATGATAATTACTGCGAGGGGATCAGGTGATTGATGCGATGAAAAAGTGTGTTCACAGCTCCGCAGGAGGTAATTTGTCCTGGTTGTGCAGAAATAGTTTTGATAAACAGTGTGTTTGGATTTTATCTGCTCCTAGGTGTCACAAGAGTTCCTTCAACTGACTTTCCAGCTGAGAGGTTTGACTCTCTCCCAACTCAGGACACTTTGGCAAGAAGCGTCTTTCAAGTGCCGCAATGACTGGTCAGTACATCCTTAGTTTTGTATGTATACACAGTATAATGGAGTGTCTTTTGGCTCGTCCCGCACTTCTTCATCAGCGTCTCCACATGACCGTTTAAGTTGCACATTTCCATGCTCATGCATTAAAGCTAATAAAATTTCTTGTGCTTAGCTACCAGTAAATTGGATTAAAGCTGAAAGGACTCTTGTTTATGGCTCATAATGAGAAAAATACACACAGCCGCTGGCCAAGTCAACAAGTAAACAAAGGACAGACTGTGTGGGACAGTAGCCAGCTTAATCAGACACTACTCTGAGGCACAGATGACCTAACATGCCCGGGCAGGGCATGCAGGACGGGGTTCCCTCCTTAGTGCTCAGTATCAACACAGAACAGAGAATACAGCGAAGTCATCATAGTGGACATTTTGACCTGTCAAACACAGGTGTAACTAATAACATATTTAACAATGGCCTAATTCCAGACAGGAGTGGCAGATCCTCATATTATTGTGCATTCTGGTTCATTGCATGGCTCACAGACACAACTAAAGCACATGGAGGAAGTTAACCATTAAATCTTTCTGTCAGAAAGGGCTTGTTAGCATGTGGTTAATGGTCTATTTCAACCCAAACCATAATCTTTTCTTAAACCTAACTAGGTACTTTTGTTGACTAAACCTAACCAAACTGTGAAATAACAACACAAAAAGAAATAAATTAAAACAATGAGTCTAAAAATAATGAGTCAAAAGTAAGTTTTGCACAAGAATCAGACTTCAGTCTCGTCAACCCGTTATCAAAGTCCTATACTTAATCCATTCATCCGCCACAGCTAACTTACGATGTGTGTTGCTATTTCTACTTTTTGATATGACTTCCTGAAGCCTTTCTGACAGAAAGATTTCTGGCAGAAAGTCCCGAAGCCTAATTTCTATGTGCACAACGCAATGAGACGGAGGTTACGTTAAAGAAAGTTGAGTGAAACATTTTGAGAAAATGAATAATCACTCCTCTCTCCACATTTATGTTTGCTAAATATGATGCTATAGCTAGCAGTGGTTAGCTTAGCATAAAGACTGGAAACAGCTAGCC
>JAJHUR010074276.1:0-12981 GCA_027495735.1 Lutjanus campechanus
CTGGTGTGCAGTCATGTTGGAACAGGAAGGGGCCATCCCCAAACTGTTCCCACAAAGTTGGGAGCATGAAATTGTCCAAAATGTCTTGGTATGCTGAAGCATTAAGAGTTCCTTTCACTGGAACTAAAGGGCCAAGCCCAACCCCTGAAAAACAACCCCACACCATAATCCCCCCTCCACCAAACTTTACACTTGGCACAATGCAGTCAGGCAAGCACCGTTCTCCTGGCAACTGGCACTTTGTTATAATACCACTAACAGTTGCCTGTGGAATATTTATCAGTGAGGAAATTTCACAAATGGACTTATTGCACAGGTGGCAACTGTGTGTGCAGGGGGCGGCACAGGACAAAGCAGGATACACCTACACTATATTGACAAAAGTATCAGGGCAGTATCATTGAATTCAGGTGTTCCAAGGGGGGGCACAGGACAAGATACCCCTGTGCCCCTGGCAAAGACGGCAAAGGTAGATTTGGGCACACCTTGAATAAATTAAATCCATTGCCCCTCATGCTTTCCACTAGCACTTTAGATTAGCCTAAGATAGGGCCCAGAGTTTGCAAAGTGGAACTTTATCCATGCAGTTGCACTTTTAAACCACTAGGTAGCTCTAAAACTCCACATATACAAGACAAATTGATGACACAGTGATCTTTAACTAATCACATAAGCCATATATTACGAAGCTGATCATTTCTTAATAGTAAGCAATATGATTGGACAGTTGCTGGCTGAGAACCCCTGTACAGTGGCTGCCCACTGCTCCTAATGCTAATATACATTGTACTTTGTATAATTCTATGTGACAATAAAGTTGACCTTTACCTTCACAAATGCATTCTGAGATGACTACTAATTGTTAAAAACGTCAGTAACCTAATCCAAGTATCACAATATTAAACTAATGTAACTTGATTACTTTCAGTTACTTTTGGATTACCTCGGTACAAAATATGGTGAAACTGTATATAATGTTTTATGTTTGTTGTTAGGTTTATTCATTGTTCGTCCAGCTATTCCTTCCTTTGTTATGTGCTAATGAACTATTAATTTCCTTAATGATGAGCATTTAAACGTACTTTAAGTATGCTGGTATGCAGACTTCACATCCCAACTTCAAGCAAAATGCAACAATCATGACTTGAGAATTGCTTGACTAACGCCAATAAAAACTCCACTTGACTGAATGATCCTACTTCTTACAGTAAGACAGGCACAGCGCCATGATTTCAGTTTTGGGTGGGCCTTTTAATTACAAAAGTTAACACTGTTTCCAACTGATGCTCTCACTTTAACAAAAATGACTGATATCATGCTGTGGAGAGCGACTAGCATGTCTGGTTGATAATGAGACTTTTAAAATCTTTAAAAAAAAAAAAAAAATTCAACGTCAAGAAAGCTAAATAGCAGCATTCATTGAACAAGCTCATATTTTTGGTAAATGGTAAACTGAACGAATCAGTCCAGCACCCACAGTGTCAGCTGATTAAAAAAAAATAAATAGGTGTGATTATGGACAGATGTGTTGACGTGATATAAATCAGTGATCAGTGAAGTGTATAAACTACACTGCAGACTGGAGTCTGTTAACAGCGAGAGACAGACAGAGAGATCTGTATTATACACTCATCTCCAAATGCCTGTATCTCTGGAGACCATTTCCACAAATATGACAGGGGTAAAAAAAAAAAAGGAGATCCTGTAAATCATTGTCAAGACCGGGGTGAGGCAAGGTTGTGTGATGTCTGCATTACTTTTCAACCTGGTCATGGACTGGGTGATGAGAAGGACCACCAAAGATAAACCTAGGAGCATCAGATGGACTCTGTTCTCAAACACACCAACACATGCAAGAGAAAACCTCCCATCTAAACAACTTTGCAAAACAAGTTGGTCTGAAAATCAACCAGAAGAAAACAGAGCTGATTATGCTAAACATCCCAAACCCCTCACCAATACAAGTAGAAAAAATAAACCTACCCACAACAGAACATTTCACCTACCTTGGGAGCGTTGTCAGCCACGATGGAGGTGCAGGCAGTGACATCATAAGCCGACTCAACAAGGCCAGAAACAAGGCCTTACAAAGACTCAACAACATCTGGAAGTCAGCCCAGTCCAGCACAACCACCGAGCTGAGGCTGTACCAGAGCTGCGTCCTGTCCACCCTGCTATACGGCTCAGAATGTTGGAGAACAACTGAAAATGATCTCCACAAACTGTCAGCCTTTCACACCAAAAGCCTACATAAAATTCAGAGAATATTCTGGCCCAAAACAATATCCAACCAACACCTTCTTAGCCTGTGTAAACAGGAAGACATGGTTACCATCCTTATGAAAAGGCGATGGAAATGGATTGGGCATGTCACATGTAGAGAGCAGGACAACAACATCACCTGAACTGCCCTTAACTGGTCACCAGACGGTAAACGCAAAAGAGGCAGACCCAAGAACACCTGGTGCAGGACAGTGGAAGGAGAGCTGAAGGCCCTACATCACAGCTGGGGCTCCATAAAGACGCTGGCCCAGAACAGACAAGAGTGGAAATCCTTTGTTGCTGCCCTACATGCCAGCCAGCATAAAGGGCAGTAAGTAAGTAAATCATTATGATGAGAAACTTTGTTGAAATATCTTGAAATCTCAAAATAATGATCTAGTATTTCAAAATATTGGCAATATATCACAAAATAACTTGGGAAGCTTTCTCAACAACTAAGTTATTCTTTTAAGATAATATTATCTTCAGAAGATTCCTCATTATTTCAAGATTCTCAGTATTTAAGATAGGGGGAGACTGGGGGAAATTGTAATTTTTTCCTTCATAACTCTCAGGCTACTTGAAATATCCAAGTTATCTTTTGATATGAAACATATAGATGTGCACCAATCAGTGATACAATTAATATATTTCACCTATAAGGAGCCAGTGTCACATTGCAGAGGGGGCGGGGACTTGTAGCGCCCTTATAGCCTATTGGCTATTTCACTTGTTAACGATTCACATTACGGATCTGATCTGGATCTCAGCTGTATTTGGCTGCTGCCAAAAAGGGACTGAATGAACGGCTTTAGCTTCAAAAATAAAAATAAATTCTCACTCTTTGAACCATCAAAATATGAAATAAAATCATAGATCAACAAAGAGACTCAATTTGCTTCGTAAACGGCCAGATATTACGTAAAACAAAGTAAATCCAACATTAGACACTGTGCAGTGACAGCCTGTAATGACACAGCTGATCAATTAGGCAAGGCAAGGCAATTTTATTTGTATAGCACCATTCATACACAAGGCAATTCAAGGTACTTTACAAGATCTTAGAAATGCATTAAAATAAAACATAAAAATTGCAGATCATTACAAACAAAGGCTAAAAGCTTTTGTTTAGTAGCGTTAATAATGGGAAACGGAGACAGAAGGGCAAAATGGAGAGAGTGTGGATTACGATTAGTTGTGCAGCACAATTTGCGATATTTCAGCACCATGGACATTGCCATAGATTTATCAGCGACCTGCTTATAATCTAGCACCACAACTGCCGATAGGCTATTTCAGCACCATGGACAGCGCCATGGACTTTACCAATAATTTGCTCAAACCTGGGTCAGATAAAGGTTAAAAAGTAAAGCAGACTAAACCAACGGGGTGGAAAACAAAGGATAGAAGGTCAATGACATGCAGTGACGATGGATGCCACACAGTCCTGTTGCCTGCATAATCAAGTCACACGTGATCAACCCAGACAGAACAACAAACAAGTGTACAAGCAACATGTGTGGCCTGCCAATGAAAACAACGCTATTTAGGAAAAAGGCCAGACAGCCAGCATCTATAAGCTTAGCCTATGTCATCACAAATATTGAATATGGAACAACTTACTGATGATGTTTTCATCCAGCGGTGGGGAGTTTGAATCCGATCCAGAAAAAATGGCAACAAAAATGTATCCAATCCAGCAAAAAATCCACTGTAGCCAACAACGAAATGTCCAGAGTCCAATATGTCCAATATAAAAAAACTCCAACAGTTTGAACGTGCCCATCTCGAACGTTTTTCCGAACTATATACAGTAATGTGGCCTCATATCTTATAGCACCATCTTCCTCTCCTTCATCCTCGCAAACCTTTCAGCCACCTTGTTCTTATCAATGACAATGTCCCTCTCTATAGATAGCAAAGTGAGGTTTGAGAGTCTGGCCCGACTTTCCGACTTTACGTTTTTGTTTTTGTTTTTTTCGCCATCATTTTTCGGAGGGCCCCTTCGTAACCGTGGGCCCGGGGCAGCCGCACCCTCTGCGCCCCGTCGGCTCCGCTGCTGCCTATAAGGATAAGACTGTAATATTAAAATTCATGCAAGAAGTCAAGAGTGTTACTAATGCCCCCTTGGTGGAGGCAGTTGTACTTTTGCATAGTTTGACGTCTCTCCACAGCACTCTATGCTGGAGAAAGTTCTGGCTCCACACATAAACATTAGGGGGGAAACAAATGCCCCGCATTGTTTGCATCTCTTTAAACCAATCACAAACGCCTTGGGCGGTGCCAAGCCCAGGGTTTGCTGTGACAGTGCCGCAGAGGGTGAGCTAGCCATTTAGTCAGGCACTAATTTGGCATTTTCAGCGTTTAGGTTGCACCTACTCAATTTGAATTGAGTCAATGAAAATTAATTAATGTATTTTCACATTTACAAATAAATTAAATACAAAAACATGAATATTGCACAACATTTAGTGTAACGTCATTATGTTGACTCTGGTAGGAGGAAGTTCGATTTCAGATTTTTTTAAAACAACATGAACTAGTTAATTTCAGCCTCTGTGATCTGAACTTTGAGCTTGTTATTGTTAAGTGTGAACTTGCACAACACTGCACTTTGTTATTGCAATATAAGCTGTCCTTCTCATGTTTTGAATGGGGCTGGCAAAGCTGTTTCACTTATGAAACAAGAGCGCATGAAGATGCAAAGTCCGAGCATCAAACCTACCACTTTGTGCTTGGAAATGATTTTTCAAATGTCTGGTGAGGCTGCAAAATATTAAACCGAGGGTGCAGTGCATGTTTTCGCACCTTCATAGCCTGTTTAATTGTGGTGAAAAGTGGGTCAGTTTGGACCCTGGTTAAACTTTGACATCTGGTTACCGTGCTCCCAGCACCCAAGAGCTTAGTCATGATTAACAAAGCTAACAGCAGTTAGCAGTCAGCAGTTAAGAGACACCTTAAATGACCTCGGTACTGTATTCCCGATTGGTCTCAGAGGGTGTGTTCATCCTAGTGACCAGTTGTGTTCACTGGGAGGCTGCTAAGCCCACTGAAGTACATCAGAGAGAAACCAGAAAGCATTTTCTCCATAAAATACGACCCATTTTCCCTCATATCAGTGAATGAAGTTATACAGTTGTGGTTTTGGGCCTCAGACTCCCAGAAAAAATATAATAACAAATAATAAAACTGAACTGTGTTGAACAGAACATCTTCTTTCATCAGGCTGAGAGTCCTGAAATTGCCCACCATGAATAACTGTATTATTTATTCACTCATTCAATGTATATTTTAATGCATTAAATGTGATATTTAATGCAGCAGCAGAATGTGATCTACAACTAGCAGCTCAGTGCTGTACAATAGTCAACAAATGCACCTTGTACCTTGCACCGTTTGACAGTGAGCCAAATCACTCATCAAAGAGAAAAAGTGCAGTGCAGGAACCTTTTTGTGCGAGTGCACATCAAGATACATTAAGTTTGTCACGCCCCATGGGCTGTACATATTCTCTAATAAAAGACATCCCTCAAAAACACTCACGGAGGATTTGTCAGCACACTAGCAACTTGAGGACATCTTTTTTTTTTTTTGGTGAAGTCATGGGGATCTTAGATCTTTTCCTCCAGTCTCCCAGTTCTCTGCTGGGGGCTCTGGTGGTCTTGCTGATCCTCTGCCTTGTTTCCTCCTCCAGCTTCAGCTCCAGTCAAAACAGAAGGGATCCTCCAGGACCAAGGCCACTGCCCCTACTCGGTAACCTGCTGCAGCTGAACCTCAAGAGACCCTTCAAATCATTTCTGAAGGTGAGGCAGTGCTTGTGGAGTAACGGATTACATGTAACAAGATTACATAATCAGAATGCAAAAAAATTAACTGTGTTCCATTGCAGTTATAGATTAAAAAAAAGATGTAATCAGATTAGAGATTAATAAAGAACGATATACTACCATGCACAGTGTACACAGCTGCCAATTCTTATCATGGCCTCCAGTGACAACAAACATAAAACTCTTGGAGCTGCAATGATTACTCTATTTTTAATTGACTATTAGTTCAGTCTGCATCTATCGATTCTTTATTGTGTGTGTGGACAAAACAACACATTTGAGGACGTCATCTTGAGCTCTGATCAACATTTTTCACCATTTCCTGACATTTCATGGGCCAAACGAGAAAATAATTGACCGACTAATCGATGATGAAAATAATCGTTAGTTGCAGCTCTCACCATATTTCATATTGGAGTAATCTAAAAGTAACAGAAGGTAATCAAGTGATATTATGCTTGGATTATGATACTGACTATATTGTTAACAGGTGTTTAGTAGCTGTATCGGGACACATTTTTAAAGTAGCCCCATCCAGGCTGCTCAAGAGTAACTTTCTCGCAGGTTAGTTTGTTGTTTCTGTTTCTCAGGCAGCTCTGTGACCCCGTCTGCTTTATTCTGAATGTGTTATACAAATATAACTCATGACATTATGTACCTGTTACCAGTTTTCCAAGATATATGGATCAGTGTTCACCATCTACTTAGGACCCAAGAAACATGTGATCCTGGCAGGTTACAAGACCGTGAAGGAGGCATTTGTTGACCATGCTGATGTGTTTGGAGACAGGGACCCATTTCCATTTATTCATGACTTTCATCAGGGACATGGTAAGTAAAGAAAAATAAGTTTTTATGTATTCTGTAATGTTGACAGCCTTAAACCCCCAGTTTAGTATTTATTTATTTATTTTCATTAATTCCACTCAGGTATTGTATGGGCCAATGGGGATTCATGGAAAGAGATGAGGCGCTTCGCCCTGATGAACCTGAAAAACTTTGGAATGGGCAAGAAGTCATGTGAGGACAAAATCATCGAGGAATGTGGCTTCCTCATTGAAGGATTAAAAAAATTCAATGGTAAATGTCTTTTTCTTCTAATCTGTCAAATCGTTTTAATTTTTACATTCTTTCCTCAAGTAGAAGCAAAGATATCAGTGTCTTTACTGCAGTAAAAGTGAAAGGTACAGACTCTAAAAAGTGCTCAAAGTATAAAAGTAAAAAGTAACCCTATGAAGGACATTTGCACTGGCTCGTCTCTTTATGTCTTTTCTGTCTTTCGTCTTGTTACATCATTTTTGATCTTGCATGTCTTTTTCATCCTGTTACATCTTTTATGTTTTTTGTTTCGATACATTTTATTTGTCTTGTTTGGTCGTCTTTTGTGTTTTTTGTCTTTTACGCCGCTTCTCTTTTAGTTGCGTGTTTTTTGTTGTTATGTTCTTGGTCCTCTTGTTACGTCTGTCGTGCGGACATGAATTGATTGTCATGGTTTGGAGGTCATTTCCTGTTTTATTTTGTAGTTCTGGTCCTCCCTCGTGTGTCTTGTCTTTACTTCCTGTCTTTGTTCTTTTCCCGCTCTTTTTGATTGTCACTGGTTTCGCCTGTCTGTCCAACTGTGTCTGATTTAGTTCTGTCTATTTAGTCCCTGTGTTTCTCTGTTTCTTTGTCACTTCGTTGTTGCCCAGTGTCATCCTGTATGTGTTGGACCTTTTCTTGTTTTCTTGGATTTTTTGCATTTTGCCTTTGGTGGATTCTTTTGTTTTTTGCTGGACTCTGGTTTAGAGCTTTGGTTTTCTTTTTTTTCTTATTAAACGCACTTGAACTGTTGTCCGCTACGCAGTCTGCATTTTTGGGTCCACCATCTAGTTTTACTTTGACACACACTTAACACTGATGGACACAAGGAATCTTCTTTTCTATGTGTTTTTGTTCCATCCACTTAGGTTGAATGCTGCCTTGGTGTTGGGAAGGCAGTGCACAATGATGCAAAATAAAAAAGATCAGTAATTCCCTTTAAATGCATGAGAGCTGAAGTAACAAGTCTGAAAATATAAGGAGTAGAGAGCACAGACTGTTAAGATGTATGGAGTAAAAGTAAAAAGTTGTCAGAAAATAAATAAGTAAAGTAGAGTATAGTAAGTATAGTAAAGTATTTGTACTTAATTACTTCTCACCTCTATTTTTTTTCCCTTGATGCAGGAGAAGCTTTTGATACAAGCCAACCACTACACTATGCAGTCTGTAATATCATCTGCTCTATGGTCTATGGCAGCAGATTTGAATACAGTGATACAGTGTTTTCATCCTTGTTAAACACCAACAAAAGACGCCTTCTACTTCTGGACTCCACTTCAGTACAGGTATTCTATTTTTGTGAAGCTATTCATTTTAGGATAGGGACTGAAATGTTGAAGAAATGGCACAAACTGTTGCACCCGCAAAGAAGAAATAGTGTCAGTTTTCACTCAGCAAGCATACTTCTAGGGATAATATTCAACCCTGAAAATAAAAGAAAATTACTCTTCAGCTAATTAAAGGTAACCCCAGAATCAAAATCCCTCCTCCTTCTTTCCCTGCCAGCTGTTTTTCAGCAAATTCTAGGGCTAAAACATGCCTTCTTGAGACTGTGGTAATATATTTTTTCTCCCTTGTATATATCTAAAATTCATTGAGAGGTAGTTTGTACAGTATCTTGTTCTCAGAACACAGAGTCAGGGTCCCATCACAGGTGCATCCACTGGAACATTACATTCTTTACTTAAAGATTAAACACAAAGAAGTGCTTGAGCAGTAACACTTCCCCTCATTTAGTCCCTCAAAAATGAAATGGGGAGGAATCTTGTCTCCACAATAGGTAGAGCAGAGGTATAATCTATGTTAAATGTAATTTTAAAAACTAATACATATCTGTATATATTTTTGACAGCTGTACAACTTGTTTCCGAGGATTGGCAAATGGATTGTTAACCACAAAGAACACAAAAAATTGGAAGACATCATCAGGAAAAAGAACATGGAGATGTTCAGTCATTTGAAGAAGACCCTCAATCCAGAGATGTGCAGAGGCTATGTGGACGCCTTTTTGGTCCAAAAGCAAAAGTTGGAGGTTACAAAACAAATTTCTGTCTAAATGTTGTTATGCATGTACACAGCACCCAGCTGTGTGGTGTTCTTGCAGCCACATTCATGAGTATACAAGTTGAGGCGTCCTGGTAGTTTACTTGGTAAAGCATGCATCCCATCTACTGAGGCTATCAGACCTTATTTATATGTGGTATGTACTGAATATGACATTTTATTTTATTGCTTCTAACTGTCTCTGTCATCACTCATTTTAAATGTAAACAGAACTGATGTCAAAGCACAGCTAATAACTGTTGGGCAAGCAATGCAAGACTGTAGGCCTTAAACAAACAAATGGCCGGGCCTTAAAGGGCCAGTGTGTAGGATTTAGCGGCATCCTTGCAGATTGCAAACACCTTGTCTCGCTAATGATGATGGAAGCAGCTAACAAGTGAGACACCTCGCTTCCCATTAATCTCTTTTGAGAGTTGCAAATGCACATGTTTTCTGCCATGCTGCTCATGTCTTCAGTTTCTAGATGACTGTGAGACCCAACACAACCAAGACAAATGGAAACTAGTTCGACAGGGAATACAGCACCGAGGTGGTTTTCATGCAAGATATGGCTCCTGGCACCCTGGGGCTAAGTCAGCTAATAGGGCAGCAAGCTGCATGCCTAACCAAGCTAACAAGCTAAAACCACCTACAGCTGATAGCAAATAGCTGTTAGCATACTTTAGCAACAAGTAAACTAGGTATATGTCCATCAGATAACTATATAAAAGATGATGGTGGCATTTCTGGGAACAACAGCCTGACTTAAGGAGGTGTTTAAGACGTCCATGGGGGCATCTCAACTCATCTCATACAACCAGGAATGTTGTACGGGCCCACAGTCTTGCAGGCATGGAGAATTTGTTGACTTCATTCAGCAGAGAGATGTTGCTCTCACTGTTAATTTCTGATGTCACTTTCAGTGATGGTTGTATCATTTGAGAACTTCTGTAGGTGACAGTTGTCCATGTTAGGACAGATGTGTACAAGGAGAAAATGGAGACAGCACTGTAGCCTCTGGGGTCTCTGTGCTGCAAACTACCCCATCAGACACATCAGTCATAAAGTCTAAAATGGTGGGGTCTGATGGTGAGGTATCTTATGGTCTGTGGGACCAGGTGGCAGTCTACTTCAGCTCCCCCTAGTCTATCCTGAGCAGTGATGGCTGAGCAGTATGGTGACTGCTCACATGTACAGTGGAGATTGCATCAAAGTTAACAAATCTGGGATTTATTAATCTCTTATCGTGCGTCACTCTAGTGGTTCATAACATGTCAGGTATGGAATTAACCTGCATATGATCCAGTTTAAGATGAAACATAACATTTCCATGGATGTCAGTTTTTGAGTAACACCAAGGACCAAAAAGTTGCCTGAGTAACGTCAAAAAACCCCCAAAAATGGCCTGCAATAGACTACGTACGCCTTGTTTTTAACCTGATGGTTGTTGATGGCTTGCAGAAGTCATCTGCTGAGGAGTCAGGAGTGGGTATAAAATAGAGCAGTTGATAAAATAAAATAAAAATTGTGACTCACCACAACCATGGCGCTTATGGGTAAAGTCATAAATGTGGACACAAAATATTAGGCTGATAGGTTTAGTAGTGTGTGATATAAGCTGTAGATTGTAGCTCCAGGCCTGGTGGTCAAGCACTTTCTCTGACAAATACAACTTATTGCATAATTTGAATGAATGAATGAATGAAAACCTTCAGAAGCACAAAAGGATGTTACCACTGCAAATGACTAATCTGTTCATACAGGAATCTGGGAATACCAACAGCCACTTTCACGATGAAAATCTTTTGATCTCAGTTGTGAACCTGTTTGCTGCTGGCTCTGATACAACAGCACTTACACTGAATTGTGGACTTCGACTTATGGCCCATCATCCAAAGATCCAAGGTAAGGAGATTAAGTTATCCACAACTTTCATAGAAAACAAAAAGTCAAAGCCACACTTTGTGCAGAAATTATCTTCATAAAAAAAGCTTTTCATCTCTCAGACCAGGTCCAGGAGGAACTGAGCACAGTGATAGGAACACGTCAAGTTCAGGTCGAGGACAGGAAGAACCTGCCCTTCACCAACGCTGTCATCCATGAGATACAGAGACTGGCCAACATCGCTCCCGTAGCACTTCCTCACAAAACTACCCAAGATATCACCTTCCAGGGTCACTTCATTAAGAAGGTCCAACTGAATGAAACGTCCAGTATACTCCATACTCATCTTCATGCTCTAAAACAAATTGTGATAACTGTCACACATAAACATTTTCTCTGGGTGTGAAGACAATTGTAGACAATTTTTAATCTTGTCTACAGGGGACCACGGTGTATGCTAACATGACGTCCGTCCTGTTTGATGAGAGTGAGTGGGAGAGACCCCACAACCTTTATCCTGCCCACTTCCTGGACAAGGATGGGAAGTTTGTCAAGCGAGATGCCTTCATGCCCTTTTCTGCAGGTTTGTGAGCTGAAGCTTTACCTCTCGTCAATGTTCACTCTACTGGAAGATGACCGGAATCTTTTCCTTTGGTCTCTCTTGCAGGTCGGAGAGCTTGTCTTGGAGAAGGTCTGGCCAAGATGGAGCTCTTGATCTTCTTCTGCACCCTCCTGCAGCACTTTCGTTTCTGTCTCCCAGCTGGAGTTTCAGAGGGTGACCTGGATCTGACTCCACATGGCTTCTTCCTTAACATTGCACTTCATAAACTGCGTGCTGTCCCTCGTATGTGAGGGAGAGGGCTTGAAGGTTTAAGTTGATTAACAGTAGCAAAAATGTTCAGTGCCACAGATGTAATCAAGAAATGCATGTTGAAGGTGGCCCACCTGAGCCAGTACCGTACCAACTCTTTGTCAAACAAAGGTGTATCCTGACAAAGCAGGATACACCTACCCCTGTGCCCCTGGCAAAGACGGCAAAGGTAGATTTGGATACACCTTGAATAAATTAAATCCAATGCCCCTCATGCTTTCCACTAGCACTTTAGATCAGCGTAAGATCGGGCAAGGTTTGCAAGGTGGAACTTTATCCATGCAGTTGCACTTTTAAACCACTAGGTAGCTCTAAAACTGCCCACTGCTCCTAATGATAATATACATTGTACAGTTGTACATGTGACAATAAAGTTGACCTTTACCTTCACAAATGCATTCTGAGACGACTACTAATTACTTGTTAAAAACGTCAGTAACCTAATCCAAGTATCACAATATTAAACTAATGTCACTTGATTGCTTTTGGATTACCTCGGTACTAAGTATGGTGAAACTATATAACGTTTTGTGTTTGTTGAATTCAATGTCGAGAAAGCTTAATATTTCACTGCGGCAGTTTGTATTTATTATAATCAGCACACATGAAATACCTCGTCATCTATATTTTCTTTATGGATCGAGTAGATCAATACCTCAGTTGATTATGAAATGACATTTAATTCCTTTTAATACATTTTGTTTGACCTGGCTAGATTATCACGGTGTGTTCAGAACCCAATTGCAGTACATCATACAACAGGAAGCGTTGGTAATGACCTTTATTTTAACTGAGACAAAACAGGAACTAAGGCAGACAAAGATGCACAGGTACAGTTCGTCTTTGGGCTCAGAGTCCACACAAAGTCTCTGGGGTTCAGGCTCAGAGAATGGGTTGAGCTGAACTGAGGGACCGAGGGAGCAGATTGACCAGGCAGAAGAGCCGATGAGGGACGAGCAACAGGGAAGTCAGGACCAGGCAGCGAAGTGGGGACCAGGTGAGCAGACAGACCAGACA
>JAJHUR010074277.1:0-52858 GCA_027495735.1 Lutjanus campechanus
AGACAGACTATATGACTATATGACTGATTTCTATGTCAAGGTTTTTCCAGGAAAGTCTAAAGGATGTGGCATAGCATTTATGCATGTTTCTAAGTACCTTGCCTTTCATGAGCTCCCATACAACCTCATCAGTGTGGAACACAAGCTTGGAAATGGAGTCTGCTAATGTCAACAAATGACCGACACCCACCACAGCACACGCATAACTTTACTTAGCCTACCTCATTTATCAACATGGTGCTGGCCAATCACTTTCAGTCTTCTGTATGTCATGTCAGTGTTTTGGCTGATGCCCAGGATGCTCACTTGTACCTACAGAGTGTGAGCGCTAGCAACAGCTGACTATAGTGCTCATAGTACCTTTATATTAAATCTATTAAAGGGAAAGGCTACCTACATAGTCTATGTTTCTGTTTGTATCAACAAATCCTGCGAAAAGATGTGAATTTAAAAACAGGTCATGAATATATGCTTTTCATTTATTTAAAAAAGATAAATAATTTCCTAAAATAGCTGGGCTCTGCAATTTTTTTTTGCAAATGTCATGTTTTTGTTGGGGACTTTTTTCAGTTGCAGAGTTGCTGCTTTAGAGTGTATTTATAGCTACAGGACAATGTATGTAGGATCCACTAAAAATAAACTATGGTGCCCATGATCATGTATCATGTGATCATGATGAATAAGCTATATGTGCCTTTGGCTACGTAGACAATTCTTGTTAATGGATAAAAAAAATTAATAAAAACAAGTAGTAAAAAAATATACAACAGCACTGGACATCTCGTGGACATGGTCAAATTCATACCCCCCAAAATCAGGTACAGAATTAAGGCTGGAGGATTAAGTTTTCCAACTAGCCACTGTCAGCCCATCAACCAGCAATTCCTGATATATTCGTGCACGTGTGTGTGCATGTCCCCCATCCCTGTACCTCCTCCCGTCCACCTGATTCTCACCTGGGGGATGTGCGTGAGCAGCAAGTTCGCTACGTTACGAAGGCTATGTATATTTGCTACATCCAGTAAATAAACAAAATAAACTCACAAAGTGTCAAGAAAGGAAATA
Organism: Lutjanus campechanus; assembly: GCA_027495735.1. Lineage (NCBI taxonomy): Eukaryota > Metazoa > Chordata > Actinopteri > Lutjaniformes > Lutjanidae > Lutjanus > Lutjanus campechanus. Next base: position 1,066 of record JAJHUR010074277.1, read on the forward strand.
TGCTTAACCATACACCTTCTGAATCCTTTCTCTCTCTCTTTTACCAAACTAAGATGCATAAGTAATTGGCTCGTTAATTCATCACAGAACATGCTTCTTTCAGACTTGACAGAAAAACAAAATGAAACTCACCAAAACTGACTTGGTCAGTCTCTCTTTCCACTGTTCCAACAATCACCAATGCTGGTTGGGTCAAAATAAATCCTTAATTCACCGTGTTAGATATGAAAATAGTCTGGCTCTACAGGTTGTTTTCCTATCACTTCTCATCCTGCTTTGTGGATGTGTACTGTGCAGCTGAATGAGAGTGATCACTGAGCTTTGGCTCTACTCACACTGTAAAACATTAAATTAGCCAAATAAAAGGACAAAAATGACTCCAAAAACCAGAAAGTTGGGTTGTCCACCCCAATTGTAAGAAACAAGAAAATGCACAGTCCCTCACATAGGTTATTCTTTGTTTTAACAAATTGCAAACTTAGCAACCATATTAACGCTGTCACTAACATTGTAGGATTTGCTACTTCATAAGCTTTATAAGAGCCAACGTTAGCATTAACAGCTGTTTACATATCAGCCAAGAAGAAATATTGGGATCAAACTTTATCCTTTTACTTGTCAAGAGCTGTCTCGAGTGGTGGAAAGCAACACCAGTGTTAACTCTTGTTTTGCTTCTATTTCTATCACTTCTTTCTTTGCTGCCAAATGTAGTTTCTTGCCCTTGGGGCAGCGCTACTCCATCATCCTCTCATGTTTGACTGAAGGCAGACTGGACCCTACAGTGACTCACTGTTGCCTTTTGAGATACAAAGTGATATGAGACAGGGTTGCTCATTAGCATGCTAACATCACTAGTTATCTCTGCAACACAACAAATAGATGCCTTTCACAAAATTTAAAACTTTTATTTCTTCACATTCTTTTGATAATGCTGGTTAGGCTAATTTTTGAATGAATTAAACAAAAATTCTTATATTACTACTTAAAAGGCTTTTTAAAAACTTTTAAAAAAAAATTAAAAGCCCAGGATCTTTTTAAAAGGAGCAAATACATATTAATAATTTCCATTTTGATTATATATTTTATCTATTCAAAAGTTGCCTTTTCCAGGTGCTAGAAGAAACAATTTATAGTAAACAAAGTCCTCCTGTGATGTTGACAGCTGAGGAAAAGCTTCCAATAATAGATAAAGTGACAACGCAAACAGGGATGAAAATGCAAATGAACTGCTCATTATGTGCCAAAGTAATTAAAGCAATTAAAAAACAACAATAAGTGGTTAAAGTACAGTGGTGTTAAAATATACTTACCTTGGACTTTTTCAGGTTTTATTTTATTACCACATTGAATTGACAAAAGAAAATACTGCACCGTGAAAAAGGTAAAGACAAAATCATTTCTACAGATTGACCTAAATTAATTACAAATATAAGATTCTGAATTATTAAGTATTTGCTGCCTTTACTGTATCACACCCAAAGCATCACTTGTAAAAGACGTCCTGTAATGCACTCTGAGGTTTTTTAAAAAGATCTGTAGCTTGTGAAAATCATAAAAAATGCTGGAAATATTCATGAAAATACATTTTATGTCACCCCATGAGTGACACAATGCATAATTCATTGAGAACAAATTAGGCTGAGCTGTATCATGTAAAAAATATAGTGAGCCCCTTTTTAATCTGTGATGAGATGATGGGTGCCAGAGTCTATGTGAGAACGAGTGGAACAACGGAGGAGGAGAGAAAGGAAAGAGGTGATAGATTGAGAAGGAGGAGGAGGAGGGAGAGAGTGAGAATGAGAGATAATGAGTGAGAGGAGGCCAACTGTTTGTTACGTCGCACAATATTTCACATCAATTAGTGCTGAAAGTCATGTGTGGCTCTGAGTAAATAAGATGTCCTTGTTTTGGGACTGTTTCCTCCCCCATTACGCATCTCAAGGAGATTAAAACCAACCATGTGTCATTGTCGTCTCCCCAGAGTTTAGATGCAAATAGAACATAAAATGTTTTCACTGGAGTGTCTAGCTGCTCAATCTGATTTACAGTACACTGCATGTCAATCCTAATTCCTCAATCGCTCTATCTCTCCTTCCTCTATCACAGGCTACTCTAGCCTACTGAAGCAGACACAGCCATGCTTTAGCTTTTTCTCGACTGTAAATACAGACGGAGGTGTGTTTGACACAATGCATTATGTTTCATTTCCCAGCAGTCTGGCTATAACATCATTCTTCCATCGCCAGTTTCCCCATATGCCGAACATTTCGTTCCCACGGTTGAGCAGGCATACTGATCTGACTCTGTGTCTATTATTATGATATAAAAGTGTGCCCTGTTTGTAACGAGACGGAGGCCCTGAGTGGATCATTAGTAAAAGCACTGAATTTCTCACAGAACTGTAGAAAAAGTGTAGAGAAACAGAAAAACATAGCTCATCAATAATTCAATGAGGGAGAACATCATAAATAGTTCATGCGGTGTGGAGCAGTGAGAGAGCTGTGTTTGATTCCTCGTGTCACATAAGGTCAGTGTGTGTCGATGTCTGTGTGTATACATCTGCATGCATGTGTGCGAGAGGAGGAATGCATACATGCAGGTGCATGTTAGTGTTACTGCAGGTGTACTGAGGGATTGACAGCTCAGACTGTGCCTGTAGCTGGTTAGGAGAATGTTACCACTGTGGTGCCTTAGCAAGAATGAAGGGATGTTGGGATTTTGTCTTTATATATGTTATGTTTATTAGAGACAGCAGTTAGGTGTGTGTGGTTGTATAATAAAAGAGGAACAGATCAACACAGAGTGCTGCAGGGATAATGTTTTTTGTACCCAAAGGTTAGCATCACTATAATTCCCTCCACAAAAAGCCAATGACATTTCTCCATTGGATTTTGCAGTAGTGGAGAAAATAGTCTTTGTGGCGAACAACAGTTTGATAGTTACACATCTAATTCAGCAACACCAATTTTATGATTTTTGAAGCATTAATGCAGTTTCCAGAAGTAAACAGCTCCACCACTCCATAACCCCTAAGAGACTAGTGTTTGGTGTGATGACTGTATGATTAATATCTGAGACAACCTTTGTAGTCTCATTTAGCCACTAGTTAGCAATCATCTTTATGAAGACAGGTAAAAGCTTCAAAATTCACAATTGGGGTATTTACAATACTGACGTATTTTATGTTGCTGAACAAAACATGAAAATCTCTTAAGCTTGTGTTAACCACAGACCTTATTTCAGACATTTAACCAAAAACCAATTCAGAAAAACCAATTACTTCAAGACAAGGGGACCAGACGTGCTATTATGCTATCTCATTTCTGGATTTTTGGCATTTTAGCAAGTCACTGTTAATACAAGTCATACACATCAGCCAAAGACCACTGTCATTTTAATGCACTTCAATAATAATCATGACATCACTGTGAATCCTGACATGTGTAGAACAATGTTCAGAGTACAAATATGAGCACTTGAGTTTCCACCAAGTCAGTAATATCCACTGAGTCACCATCAATGTTGCAAGTGTTAACATGTGATTCTCAGGCTTTATGCTAATATGGAACATAATCTAGAAAACTTGAGGCACAGAATATAAATGTCATTCAGTTCTACTTACATGTTTCTGAACAAACATATGCATGGATGACAAACTCTTTATAACATAGAGTTGTTACTTCAGATGCATTTTTCTTCCGTCATCCACTTTTCCACCGCAGACTACAACTAAACAAACATGGTAGCCAGCACATGAAAGTGTTTGCACACAAACCAATAACAAATACTCTTATTGTCTGATCCCTTCCACCCAGTTGAGTGACTAAACTACTAGAACACATGAATGAAAAGGTCCTTCATCACAGCCGATATACCAGGAGCTTTTTGTGTCTGAGATGTTATAACAAATATGACTGATTTGGGAATTAAATACTCTTCTTACTCACAAAACCTCTTCTTACTCTTTCAGAACACATATTTGGCCCTTTATATCAAACAAATTCTTAAACTTTTCTGGCAACTTGGTGAAGTTTTATTCCTATATTTACATACATGCCTAAACAATTAAGACTCTCTCTCATCCTTAAAAAATATTTAGATGATCAGATAAACTCAGTTTAATATGAGTATATCCTGGTAATGTGTCAAAGCAGCTGTGGTCGATTCTGGCTCTGGTCCTTCATCACAAAGACTTAGTCTGCCAGAAACAATACAGAGCTGAAATGAGGCCAGCATTGAAATAACTTGTTTTCATCAACGTATTTACCTACAAATGACTCATTATTTTACATCCCAACTACTATTTACCTACTCATTATGTCGCCACAGACACCCATGGGACACACATATATGCACACACACACACACAGAAGGGCCATCTCGCAGTCTCATTCTGTAATATTCTCAGCTGTGACAAAGCAATTACAGTCAGAGACTGTGCAAAGAGAGACCTTTTAACAGTCCGTAACACTGTCTGCAGTAACTATATATTGGGTCACTTTTATGTGCATAACACACAGGATGCAGTAAACTATGCTGTTAGCACATGATGACATGTTGATAATGAGAAATCGCACATAAGGCATAGTCTAGCACAAAGTTTACCCTTTAAAAATGATGTTTAATTCTGAAACATGGTGTTGACTCAGCCGAAGAATCGTTTCTATCCAACAGCCACAGAGCTGCACACAGATTAAATCCATATCTTGAATTATAGAAACTCTTGATGGGAATCCTAATAATGTCTATTTCTCCATTCAGGACTGCAAATTGCTTGAGGCGTCAGTGCCCTTGAGGACGCATGCGGCATGCAGTAAACATATGTAGAACATGTAGTATTTGTGAATGTGTCACAGCTCTGCAGGAACACAGTTGCCGCTCTCACACAGCACCACAGTATAGATGAACATGTCACTCTCATTCTCAAACATGCTGGAAGTGTTTTCTGAAGGTTGGCACCAGCCTGTGTCTCCCTCAGGAGTCCCATCCAAAGCCAGATGGCTGCCGGCATCATGCATCCAAGCCTGCCGTGCTCAGCCTGGCTGCTCCCAAAGTGATGATGGTACACCATCACAGATTCAAACACCCACCCGGCCTCAATCAGCTGCTTGCCGCCTTTTAATACTTCCATATTCCTTTGCGCTGCACAGAGACCTACTATGTGCTTGTAGAATCACAGAGCACATACAGTACTGGTACAAGATTCACACGCCTACATGCATTTTACACGTGCTGCACATGCCAGGATGCATGTATTCACACCCACTGAAACACAGCACTGGAAACAGATTCCATTCAGAGGGACTCAAGTAATATTACAGCAAAGCTTGCAATATTTGTCAGCTCACTGTTCAAAAAGATTGTGCAGGGTTAATTTGTGAATACAGATACAAGAGTAAAATAGAGACGGAGCGCAGTGGTCTGAAAACCACACCCACTGGAGGAGAAAATATTCGGCAGCACAATATGCAACCAAGAGCTGAAACGCTAACAAAAATGCTTGTAGGATTATTTTAGCACCCTATGTGCACCAGAGAGGAAAAGTTACATTGACAGACTTAGTATTGTTGGTCTATCTCAGTGTCCCTTCTCTTTACCTCTCTTTTCTTGGAGAAATGATTCCAGTGAATGGCCAGAAGTGAAATACTTTGATATTTACAACTAGTGCTGCTATGATTAAGGAGCCTTCACATGATAAGAAATTTGTTCTGGGCTCACTGCGAGGTCAGGCACAGACAGGCAAAGCACAGTGCTATACATCATGTTGGCCTTTAGCATAGGATTTAGCAAAGTTCATAAACTATATGATAAATAAATCTGATAGCCTGATGTTACAGCTGACATTTTCCCTTCTATTACGTTTACTATTAAGATTGTGGTATGTTTTTAATGTTGTGATATTGTTCGGGGAACTCTGAAATACTTCTCTTCCATCACTCTCGGTCATATCTAGAAGGGAACCCTTGACTTGCAAAACTCTAAGGTTTGTACACATTTCTTCATTTTGCGCAATGTACAGATGTGAAAATGATCGCTCTTGCAAGATCTTTTGTGGATTTTGGGTTCCCTCAACAATCACTCTCTCCCTCCTGCTTGTGTTGCTGCCATACATCGGTGGTCGCTTCTGGCTACATGGTCACATACAGCTATTATCTCATTGGTTGCACTTTGAAAGGTCAATGGCAAACAAGGTTGGAGTTCAAATAATTTTAACTTTGAGCACAGCGGTCAGTGGCAAATCTGAGCGGTGCTCCAATCCAAGGTTAAGGTTACTGCTTAGTTGGGTGCCACTGCTCAGCAGTAAAACTGCTGTTTTCCTATGGAGAGCTTATGTGTCGGGGGCCTTTAGTTGCTCAAGGAATTAGTCGATCAAAAAAAAATTAGTTGCCAACTGTTCATAGTTGATTAATCGTTTTAGTTTTTTTTAAGCAAAAATGTCAAACATTTGCTGGTTGCAGCTTCTTAAATGTAAAGATTTGCTGCTTTTGCAGCACACTGGGCTGGTGGGCCACAGAGAAACTCATGCTAGCTATTCTAACATCAAATTCAAAATGTCTCTCTCAAAGTTAAAGAGATGTAAAGCTGATTGCAAAAATCACCAATTCCAAAGTGAATAGACTGACAAGTGCTTATTTAATTTGACAGCGACAACAAGTAATAAACTAGTGTGTTTATTGTGCAGTGACACACAACCACACTGCAGCATTTAGCTGTTTTTCTGTTGTTTGCTAGCAGACAGAAACGGCATTGAGACACCTTCATGCAATACAAAGTCAATGGAGAGCAATGCATTGTTTTCCCCTCCAGTGTGGGTGGAATTTAATTATGCTCTTTTCTAAGGTTGTTTTTGTAGTTAATAAAGACTTTTAAAAATAACACTGTTATATTATTATAGTTAGATACAAATTACTGATAACAACCAAGTTAATAAATAAATAATATGATTACCAATAACAGCGTTTTTTTTTTTAGATTTTAGTTATTTCAAGAATCCATATCTTAGTTATGTTACTGAATATCATTTAAAATGCTAATGTGGCATCTGGTACTTTCAAAGTTAAGTTTTTGTACACACCCACATACACACTCACAAACAGTATGGACACCCACAAACTCACTGTACTTCACCCTCCTGTTCTCCTTTTTCAAATGTATTAAATGGGTGTACTCACCTCGCTGTAAAACTGCCAGTCTGCCAAAAGCAGAAATATATTCTTATGAAATATTTAATTGTTGGCCTGTACCTTAGTTTATTTCAGCTACAATGTTTTGTAGCTCTCTTACATTATACAGATTTATGGGACTTGCGAGATACATAAAACATTTCCCTCGACATTCTTTAATGTGACACTGTGGTCGTTTTGTTCTCTTGTCTCTCTCATTTCAGTTGTAGCCAGAATGGATCTACACATGCACCCTCCATCTCTTTGCACGTTTCAGTGCTCCTCTCCCTCCGTTTCCATTCCCCTTCCTCCTGTCTACATGCCTTAGTTGGAGACTGCTTGCTGTTGACACATTGATTGAATTGGCAATTACTTCTGGTTGAATCGCTCGCAGTTGACATTGCAACACGGGTACTCAGCCCTCTTGATTCAGTCTGTGCTCTGTTGATTTAGCAGCAGCAGCAGGCCGAAGATTTTAAAACCCCTGCACATAATAAGACAGAGTATTTGTAAGAGGTGATACAGACACAATCAGACCGAGACAGAGAGACAAGTGTGTTTCTGTGTGTGTGTGTGTCTGTGTGTGTGTACGTGTGTGTGTGTGTGTGGGTCTGTGTGTGTACGTGTGTGTGTGTGTGTGTGTGTGTGTGTGTGTGTGTGTGTGTGTGTGTGTGTGTGTGTGTGTGTGTGTGTGTGTGTGTATGTGTGTGTGTGTGTCGGTGTTTGGGGGGTCTCATAGAAGAAGCTAATAGTTTAGGGTCTCTAATCCGTGTTGAGGGAGTGTAGTGATCCCCTTGAGTACGGTGCTTAACCCCAACACACCATCGTAAAGATCCACCCACACAAACATTGTGCCATCTGAGAATAGTAAGCCTTGTTGGATGATTAAACTGAGACAATGCCATTTTGACTTTGTCTGATAAATAAATTAGCATTGAAGCAACTTAAATAGTGAAACAAAGGTTTTCCACCTAAATCCCGTGTTTCTAATGAGGCAGTACATGTCCACAACCCACTGATTAAATTCAGCGTGTGCCCATGCCGCTGTAGACAGGAAGATGATGTGTGATGTAAAGCAATGACTGCTTCCTGTTGAGATTATACGGCGCCCAGCACAGATGGCTCGCTGGTTTGAAGGCTTAAATGCCACTCACTCTCATATCTGGGACCTTTGTGTTTGGCAGCAGGCTCTGGGCTCAGACTGAGCTGAAGTTGCATACGCATACAGTCTAAACTACTGTACTGTATATCACAGACTGTCTGAGAGATCCAGGGCAAAGTTCCCAAGGCTGCTTTTACATCGCAGTCTTACTATACTTTTGAAGATTTTTGAAATGTTGCTGCTGGCGTCGTTTATCCATACGCTAAACCAACACGTATACAATTCAACACGTGAACTTGTAAAACACATAAAGTGGACTGACCACTTCGGCTTGTTATATTCAAGTTAGTTTATGATCTATGTGGAATTAGAAAAACAAAGGTTTTCTTGTCTAACGTACATCAATAACCCTTGAATATGAAAACAACTCGTTGAAATTGTTGAGAAGTAAAGGCTTATCTTGAAAAATCACAGCTCCCCCATTTGTATGTATTTGCTCACAGGAAGCCGCCCTTTCGTGCCCTGCTTGGAAATGAACCAAGCTTCTCTTTATCTATCACACATTTTGTCGCTCACCAATCAGCAATTGCTGATAAAGTTGTCCCCACCTCCTCCCATCCTCCCGAGTCTCAGCTAGGACATGTGTGCAAGTTCACTACGTTACATATGCTAGGTACATTTTGTACATTCAATAACCAAAATTAACCCAAGAAATGTGTCAAGAAATCAAAACAGTCTTACATGTATTTTCCTTATCTAACAGAAAGATACAACCATTACAACCATACACATTCTGAATCCAAGTTTCTCCCCTTTACCGAACAAAGTCGAGTTTAATCCCCTTGTTCATCGTAAAACACACCTCATTCAAACTAGACAGAAAAACAGTGTTAAACTCACCCAAAGCAGTTAGTCTTTCCACTGTTAAAACAATCACCAACTCTGGTTTGGTTGAAATAAATTCTTAATTCAATGTGTCAGATGCGAAAGTATTCTGGCTTTACAGGCTTTTTTCCTCACACTCCTCCTCCAGGTCAATGCACTCATCGTCCGGTAGTGAGCATATATGGTGCTGCTGAATGAAGGTGCGTTGCTGAGCAGCACAACATAAAATTATAAAAATCACCCAAAGTGCAGCTGGAGTTGGACTCAGCCAGTTACCGATAGCTGATATATTTGCCCAGCCTTACTAGGTCTATCCAATTGCGCCCAGAGGCATTTTGGCCTGTGTTTGTTGATAACAGCCCTTGGAAATCAAAATTGAGCTGAGAGGTTCCAGACTAATTCAAGTTTGTGAATTAGTCTGGTGATGCCACACTAGAGGGTGACTGGAAACACTGTAAAAGAAAGGATGAGAGGAACCAGCTTGCACCTTTTGACTCTGGGATTGCTTCATATGTGCCTTATTTTGCTAAGCTTCTGTGCACCACAAGTGTTCATTTTTCATGCGATGTCTTTGAGGTCAACCTCGACCTGTTCCCAGCCCTGCCTGCACCAGCAGCAATATCAGCTCCTTTGATGAATGACTATCTGGGAGCACAGTGACCATATTGAACTTGAATTACTCCTCTGGTCCTTTTCTGTGGTTCTGTCTTCAAATGCCCTTCCTCTCCTACCTTGTGAGGGAATGTGCTTTGAAGCCTACAAGGGACCTTAGCATTGGCTTAATCACCTCTTCAGAACTCATCATCTTCAAGGCCTGGTGGCTATGCTAACGAGCTTTAGCGATGCTCCGGGGGCCCCTGGCAGTGCTGTGTCTATCCTCGCTGTCAGACGCACAGAGGTGGGGCGGAGCAGTCCTCCCACCCCTGCTACTGGGCCCTCCTGTCTCTACACATCACTTCACCCGCCTCATCGGTGCTCCCGCTCTCGCTTCCCCGCAGCACCTCAGGCATGCGACTACTCCCTAATGCTGGCATTAGGAGAGAAGGAGGGGGTTAGTTGAGTGTGCGCTATGCTTAGAGGCTGCAAATACTAAAGGCTGGCAACACAAATGTGAGATTATGGAACGGAGACGTGCAGTTGTATGTCAGGGGAGCAGAAAAAAAACACAGCCAGACAGAGGGAGCTATAATGAAAGGGAGCAGGAGATTGAGAGACAAAATGAAAGAGATAAAGCTCACTGATCGCTCAGATATTACATTTAACCCCTTGCTAATCTTCTCAGTGCTGCAGCTGTCGGGCAGCAGTAGAGATGACCAGATCAGTGAGTGAGGGTCTGAGCAGCCGCCTGACAACCCAGAACAACAATAGCAAGAGCAGCATGAGGACCATTACATTCAGTCAGGGAGTCGGTCCTCCCACTGCCTCCATTAGTGAAGACACCGGGGCTCCACTGCCAGTGCAGTTTGCTAGGGGCGTGACACAACAACTAAAGAGGGGTAATAGTTCCTAATGGGTTCACTTGGTCACTGTCAGTTACCTGCATTCTTATAAACATCTTACTTCACAAATCAACACATAAAGGTTTTTTTTTTTTTTTTTTTCGTATAGTTCCTTTTTAAAAAACAAACTGGATTAGTGATCCCTGTGTCTTTTATATCAGCTAATGTACAAAAAGAAGCAGCAGAGATCAATCTACTTCACTTAATGCATTTTGAACTTTATCTCTCCTGAGAATAATTCACAACTCACCACATGGTCTGCCAACTTTTCCAGCCTCCCATCCCAACAAATCTAATGTATAAAATGACCACAGCACAAAGAAGTGAATTAAAATATAATTCCTATTGACTTGTCAGCCTCTTAAATAGCTTAAATAGTCTCCATTCATGTATGAGTTAGTGTATTCCTGTATTATCAGTAGTAAGACATTTTTATACACAAGTTGCTAGCTTAAAGGAACAGTTCGTTCCCAAATCAAAAATACATATTTTCCCTCTTACCTGTAGTGCTATTTATCCATCTGGATTATTTTGGTGTGAGTCTGCCCTCTCTCAGCTATGATGGAACTAGACCAAAACAATACATTTGAAAAACTCAACAGCAATGAGCAACATTGTCACTTTCCAAAAATCAAGTACAATATACCAAGTATGGGGCAAACACCAAAGAGTAGCCAGCTTATCCTTAAATGAACTTTCTCTTTAGGAAGTGTTGCCACTTGTGTAAAGTTTTTACTGTTTCTTGTCCACATGAGACCCACATAAACTTTTAAAATCAGCGTTTTACTGAGCAGACATGATCACATTTTTAAAAAAATGACATACGACAAGTTCACATGAAAGATTCTGTATTCATTTTTTTCTTTGTGGTTAGAAGTGGGTGAGGAACAGTTGTAAAACAGTGATGTCATATTTCTGCGCAGCAGTCAGGATTTAGATACACTTGACTCAACTTGCGTTTCAAATCACATATTTTTTGTTTTTACTTAAAGTATCTACTGCAGCTGCCCTCACAAAGTAAGTACTGTTGCATGCAGTATGCATCCAAATGGGACATACCACTTTGTCATAACTTTGTGCCTTGAACTTTGACCCTCTTGCTCATATGTCCATTTGAAGTAAAGGAAAAAGAATTTGACTTGAAAAGCAGTTAATGAGCTGTCATGTGTCTGTGCTAGTCGATGTGACGTATCTTCCACTGCATAGAGGATTGTGGGTGAGAATAGCCAGAAAATGCTGGTTATTCTGCTTGCATACTGTAAAATGTGACAGGATGCAGTAGGATATCTTGGTATTCTTGGCATACTGCGTTTGCCATGTTATGTATTTGGACGTAGTAAATAATTTTTTGGCACACTACATTGTATGGTGGTATGAAAGGCATTGCAAATATGATGACAGTTATTGATTATTGGATTGTTTGCATATGTCGCCAGGCCACTGGCAATCAAATCTAATCAATCCACACCCACACTAATTTGCAAATTAGTTGAGTGTTAAACTATACTAAATAGCGTTTAGTAATTAATCTATTTAACATTACAGAGAAATATTTTTCTCTGATATTTTCAGGGGCTTTAAAGAATGTGATTCTCTTGTATAAGTTTTAGTTCATCTGAAGCCGTTTCTTTGCTTCACCTGTATCAGATGAATTGCCATATTGATTTTAGACTTGTTTTGTCTTGTGCGTGACCACAGTCTTGTAACTGCTGTGGTATGTAATTGCCATTTTTATAGTGGATTATGTCACTACTTTCCTCTCATAGTTATGTCCCACAGTCACTCAAAGATGTATGTTCGTCTATGTTGAACAATGTGTCTGAAAGACTAGTGTGTAGCGTTAGCAGACATATATTTTTCCTGGGCTTTCTCCAGTAAAATAGTATTCTGACTAAATGCTGATGATGGGTTATAGCTTGAGTAACTTGTCTAAAAGATAAATGTAAGATACATGAATTGTATTTGCTTGGCTGATAGTTGTAGATTTGCCTGGCAGGAGTATTAGAAACTCATCTAAAATAAAACAGGGCTGAAAAGACAGCCTGATTAACTTGTCCTGGGGACAGACATATGCGACAAGACACATGACTTGTTTTGGCTCGGCTGCCAACCACAGTGTAAAATAGGTTTGTTTGGCTGCAGCTTGATTAACATTTTGGAAAACAGATGTAAGTTGTTTAGAGGATGGACTTTTGTGTTTGCCACTGCTTTTATTCTGGCTTTGCCTCAGAGAAGTTTTTCAAATCGGACTGTTTAATCATCCTGTGAGTCCATGGGAGAAAGCAAATTACCCATGGCATCAGCCATCGTCTGTATGATGCTGCAGATAAACTATACTGTTGTTGACGAGTGCATGCATCTGACTTAATCTCAACCAACCACACTGGAATTCTGTGTCTCATTATCTTGCTGACATTAAGCCTGTATGCTGATTAAAGCCAAAAAAGGTGGAGAACAGCGAATGAGTCAGGAAATATCACTGCACAGTCAATGAGTTAGGTGGTGTAGGAAGGTGAAAGTAAGACACATCAAAGACTTCTTATTATACTGACTGCATTAGACAGTTTGACCACAGAGAGCAGTGCATCCTCTAAACTAAGCTGAGCTGTGTGCTGCTGCTCGGGGTGCTTTTTAAGCAAGATTGTAGAGGGATAAACACCGCAATTCATCTTGAATATTCTCAGGGCAAATTAGCAAAGCTGGACTAAAAGGCTTACCAAAAAATTAAGGAAAAATGAAACAGTTAAATACCACCCTTTGCCTTCAGAACAACTTCAGTTGTCCTTTGAACGCTCTTCTACATGTCCTGAAGTGTGTGAAGAGGGATATTGGATTGTTCTTGTCCTCTAGGAAAGATTTCTTTGAGGGATGACGGAGGTGGACCCACAGAATCTCCATTAAATATCCAGTTATATTTAGACATGGTGGAGGCGATGGATTAGGGTTATTAGGATTAGGTGCCTTTTTCATAGTTTGGTACCTCATATATGATGGTGATTTGGTGGTCATCTGCATGGCTTTAGACAAGTCCTGGGTAGTTTTAAAGCATCAAGCAAGCAATGATACAAGATGGTATTTTTTGCAATCTGACGCAACTTAATTTTCTTAGTGCAATTCCCTTACACACCACTGTAGTGAATATGGACGGTTGTACACGTGCATTTGTTATGATTACATTACTTCTGATCAAAAATAGCAAGTCAACAACTTTGCTAACACATACCCTGCTGGGTTCCCACCGTCCTGGGCATGAAAACCACCTCCTCCTGCCAGTCCAAAGCTCCTGTGTTAGTGGTGTAAACACCAACACTCCCCCATTGCTCTGAACTCCCAGTCTGGTCCAAGCAGAAATGTATTATGTAGTAGTATACAGATTGGGACACAGCATTGGAGGTGTGTCTCCCTTCATTCCTATGAGATCTGCTCATTGTGCAGCCCGTAGAGCAAGCGCAGTAGTGACTTCCTTCGGCTGAGTGGCTAGCTTTTGCTTTTACAGCTGCTACCTTGAATGGGATAAAATAATTTAACCGTGCAGGTCTTCTGGATTTTTAAAATCTTTTTGGACTGTATGGATTGAATTCTGACCGTAAAACGGGTCATGCCATGGTGGTTGTGCTGCTAAAAAAAAGATGTCTCCCATTTCTTTCACATTGTGACTCTATGGGGAAAAAGTCTTTTGGCTGAGTAGAGCATCATGTTGTCGTTAAATGGTTTGGCCATTATGGCAAACTGTCTTCAAAGCATGGCGCTCTCCCTGGGGATCAAGGTAGAGTCAGCTGACTGAGCTAATTAGCTAATGGAAGCTACAGTTAGCAGCAGTTAACTGTTTCTTTAGCAACAAGTAAACTAGCTAAATCAGTGACATACAGTAGTTGGTAGTGTGTTACTTGGTGCTGTAAAATGTTATGCACAGGAGATCATACCTGGTAACCCAAGTTACGTATAGTGGAGTAGCAGGCGTTCGCATTCAAGAGGGAATGAAAGAGGCACCGTTTTACTGATTCCTTATCCTTAATTATTATTAAATCAGTGCATCATCAAAATTATTTTTGAAGCTGTTATTTTAAGGTAAAAAGGCTTCCTCTAAATGTGAACCTGTCCATATGTAGCAGAAAGGGTTGAAATGTCACTTACCTGTCTGTGTATGAGCCACACACAGCTTCAAACAGAAAGTGTGTGTTTAGAAACAGGCTAGAGACTGTCCTGCTAAGCCCCTATTGAGGCAGGACAGTCTCACCAATGTGACTGGCCCCTGTTTGCTGGGCAAAAAGGGGGTACCTGTTGCCCTGGTTGAAACAAATAGATTCAGACAGAATAAGTAAATAAAGAGCAAAAAACATGACCTGACCCTGTGCTACCCAGCCCCTGGAGGGACAACAAAGACACACACACTTAATGGCAGATGACACACTGTTGTCCTGCAGCCACACACTCTGCTGGAGAAAAAGTTATTTTAAATGTACACTGCTACTGTTCTCGAAAAAAAATACTACTGTAAACACTTTGGTAATGTGCTTGTTTATGAACATTAGTTTGGTAATAATGAGCTTTTAAGATCTGCTTGTCCAATAATTTTTCTATGAATAAAACAAACAAACTCCTAAATGTCATGTACTATACTTGAAGTAAATTAATTAGTTTACACATTTCTCTTGCTTCAGCCATGGTGGCAGCATCTCTCTATGAATAAGAACATTGTTGGTCAATCAGTCGATCTTCTTTGTTCCACTTTTGTTTATGACCAAATGACATTCCCAGCAGCCTTAGCTATATTTTAATGCTAATTAGCAAGTGTTAGTGTGCTAACATGCTAAACGAAGATGGTGAACATGGTAAACATTTTACCTACTAAAAAGAAGCATATTAGCATTGTAATTGTGAACATGTTAGTTTGCAGACTTTAGCATTTGGCACAAAGCGTTGCTCTGTCTGAGTACAGCATTATGTTGCTGCTGGTCTTGCATAGCCAGACCTCCACAGCACTCAGCACTATAGGGGGAAAAACTCTCTGTTTTTTATTTCTGTAGACCAGTCACAATCGTCTTGGGTGGTGATTAGCCCAGGACACAGTGATGATGTCCCTGCAAAAAAGAACTTGTTTTGTTGGAACATTTGCACGTGGGAGGCAAGCCCTGGCATTAAATTTACTAAATCCCTGCAAAAGCAAAAGTAACAGCTGCTAACGTGTTTATGTTCATACCATTAATGACCAGGTACTAACTTTCCTTTTTCAGCGTGTAGGTTGCTAGCTCGTAGGCTGTTGTTGATGCCCAACGCACATAGCGGATGCCATAGATGCTGCTTGAAACAGGCAAGCTTATACCCAGTCTACATCTGAGGAGTCAGATGACATAGCTGCCCGCTAGTGTGACTGTAAAAATATAGCAACTTAGCTGTTCTTGAATGTTATTGCAATGTGTAAGCAAGGTTGCAAAGAAAGAATTTGCTGAGTTGTGTGCAAATGCTTGTACTTAAAGCTTACTTTGCTTTTCAGTAAAATTCAAATTATATTTCACAGTTCTACATATAGAACCTGCTGTGGAGGTGATTGCAATGTCTCCCACAGTTCCTTCAAGTTATCTGTCTTGTTTTCTACTACTGTTGTAGATTTGTTTTATTTTTAAATCTGAATTGGTCTTCATGGAGGCAAAGAATCTTTATGCTATGAATGTGACCTTGTTCAGACTGGTTTGATATTACTGTAATAAAAATACTTTAAGCATCCGTTCAGTAAATTG
This sequence comes from Lutjanus campechanus, assembly GCA_027495735.1. Lineage (NCBI taxonomy): Eukaryota > Metazoa > Chordata > Actinopteri > Lutjaniformes > Lutjanidae > Lutjanus > Lutjanus campechanus. The sequence goes on from JAJHUR010074277.1 coordinate 17,453, forward strand.
GCTTGTCTACCTGCAAGTTGGCATATTGAACATGACATTGTTTTGTGACCCTGAGGTTGAAGCAGGAGTAGTATTTTTTATTCAAAATAATGTAGTGTGGAGACTATATTTGGCCATGCAACACTAATTGTGATGATCACCTACTATATCTTGTATATTCATTATGAATATACTGGGTGGATACTGTGTGGACCTCTTTATTAGTGACTGTAGTCGAGTCCTGCTTACTCAGTGGATGATCCTTCATTTCCTCTCTAATCCACAGGCCTGAACACGTGTCCCCATTGAAGGAGTCCCAGGGGATTGACCTATATACCTGCTGACTCTTACTGACCTGTCACAGCCATGGTGTGGCGTGGCACAGCCTGGCACACTGCTGTGACATGTGCTCGCTCATGCTTCGTACTGCTCACTTGGTAGTCCTAAAGCACTGTTCATTCAGACTGTGCATAATGGAAATGGATACGGTGGTTTAAAGGGCACTAATTGGACTTTGATAGAGTAACCTGCTCTGCTGATATTTGATTCTTATTGTGAATATTTTTGCATTGAAAAAGGACTGAAAACAGTGAGTATGGTTAGTTGTAGTGAATTTTAAAGTACACTTTGTTACATTTCTGTTTGTTTATGCACATACTTTACATGCAGTGTGTTGAATATGCTCCTTCACTAGTATTAAGTGTGTGTGTAGATGTCTCTTGGCACCAAACTGAGCATGACATATTTCCCCACTCACCTTAAACTCACCCCATTCACACCTGCTTGGCAGCACGCCCCTGCGCACGTGGTAGTTAATAATTCACACTGACCCTCTACTCCCCTGACCTTCAGTTGTTAAGAATTAATTATGACCTCCTCTGTCGTATGCCTCATTAATCTCTGTGAGATGCAGAACTTGAAGGATTATTATGATGATTTCTGCCTTTGTTGCTACATAGTTATCCTCTTTTTTGTTTCCAGCTCTTTGTTCTTACTTTGAGGGTTGACGTGGCCATTGCGTTTGTTGTGCATTGTCAAAAATAATTTACATTCAGGTAATGACCAACGCTAGTTTTATGGGAAAGATGTGAAAGCTATTGTTGAATTATTTTGGAACAACTCATGTAAGAAGAGGAAAGTTTGACATTCAGAAGTGAAACTTTGTGGGAGAGGATTACACATGATGCGTGACAGTGTTGCTGCAAACGTTTAATGTCGACATGCACTGCTGTCACGTTTCCATTTCCTTGAAGAAAGCTTGTAGCTGTCTTTTTAACTCAGTTTTCCTTCTTTTTGTTGTGAGTATTAAAACTATCCTTTAGTGGGAAGTGATCTTCCTTTCCTTCCTGTTAATAAACACCTAAAATATTATCTCTGTGAGGTATGTGACAGCATTTAGTGACAGCTGACATTTCTTGCTCACAGCTTGAGGTCTGGTTCCTGGCAGAGAAACCATGCGGGGGACAGACTCTTGCTGTGAGTTGACTGACAGTGAGAGGAGGATACTGAGGTTGTGTAGGTTACACACAGTATGTCTGCGTGCACATGTGTTTGAACACGTTGCTGATCAGCATATTAAATTACACTGGTGTGTATCTGTTTGTGTGTGCATGTATGTCAGAAATAAAATGGGACAAGTGGGTGTGACTGTCAACTGACTGGCTGACTGTGACTGAATAAGAGCTAAGATCATAATAAAAAGGTTGGTGTTAAATGTGCAACCTACTCCAAATGCAATATTTAGCAGGATGCTTGAATCTGACTCTTGTCAGTGTTTGTTTTTCTGTGCTGTGCATTCATGTTGTGTGGGTATGGATGCTCCCATGGGGCTCCACACCACTCCATGAAATTGTGTGCTCTCTGGCTCCCTCCATGGGTAGGAAGTGGTAAAGCCTCAGCAGCAGTTAGGCTTCATAGTTGTGCTATCTGTGCACATTTCTTGTAAACAGTACTTTTGTGCATTTTGGCCTTTATTTCAAAGAGGTCTGTGATTTATAACTAGGATTCTGAGTTGAGTTGGTGAGCAATGTGACCTTTTATTTAAGGCCTGTAGAGAAAAAGATGTGATGTGCAGTGTAGTTTTTAAGGTAGATCACAGAGTCCACTGGGGGCATTCTTACTGTAGCAGTGATCTCTCCCTGAAGAAAATGTTTTCCAGTAGACTCGTCTTCTCTTACTTTTATAAAGAGAGACAGCATAGCTGCATTTCAGCTAGAAGCTGGAGTCACCAACCACCGGGAGTTTAAAATTTATGCAAAAATAAAGCAATCACTGTTTCATTATTATTTAAAAGAAAGAAGTGAAGACAAATGAGGTGCACACGAATAAACTTTTAATTACTTGGAACAATACATTCACAAGGTACTGTCTCAAATGTCCATGTTGTTTTTCACCTTGGATTTAACAAGAGGCGGTTCTAAGATGTTGGAGCTCTGCAGCATGGGTCTTCAACAGGGGGTCCACAACCCTGGGGGGTCCACAATCTTAGGGGGTCCTCAGAGTTACTGTAGGGGGGCTGCCAAATTATTGCTTGATACATTTTTGAAAATTTTAAATTAAAATATGTCTGGAAATACACATAGATATGAATCCAACAAACTACTAGCAAAGACAAATCAGCCTATTCTTAACAAAAAGAGAAAAAACTTTTAATTTACACAATACTGACAGAAGACTACTTGTGAATCCTTGTGCAATCAGATGAGCTAGCTAACCTACTAAATCACTGTGCAGCATCAAATCAAATATTCAATGCAATGTATGTAATAGGGGGTCCATGCTCCATCTTTCTATCAGCGAAGGGGTTCATGGCATGAAACTTCCTGCTCTACAGTATGTGACAGTGTGCAGACAAAGTTAGATAATAGTTGGTAAACATACTGTAACATTTAGCATCTAAAGGGCCAGATATTTCCCTGAAGAGTTGATGGAGACCAAAACAGAGCTAAAATAAAAGGAGAGTGACTTTAAGTCACCAGCTGGCAAGAAACACCACTCCAAATAAACTTAAAGCAATATTCCACTTTGCGAGATTAACCCACTCAGTATATACTCACCACCATGTCGATGTGATGGTGGATGAAAATCTTCAATTTCCAAAACAGTCCTGGAGTTTTAGGAGAAACAGGGTAGCAGCCTCATCCAGTACAATGGCAGTGAATGGTGGCCACGGCTAAAACGTTAAAAATAGCACACAAAACAAACACAAAATGTCTCCATCCTGCTTGTGTGGTGTAATCCAAGTGTCTGCGACAAGCAACAGCTGACATTTCTGCTAAAAACATGGTGTAAATGGCGTCTTTTGCGGTTAATTTTTAATGTCGTGGCTCGCGGACACTTGGATTACACCACACAAGCAGGATGGAGACATTTTGTGTTTGTTTTGTGTGCTATTTTTAACGTTTTATCCGTGGTCACCATTCACTGCCATTGTACTGGATGAGGCTGCTACCCTGTTTTCTGCTGAAACTCCAGGATTGTTTTGTGAACTGAAGATCTGGACCTATCATCACATCGGCATAATGGTGAGTACATACTGAGTAGGTTATCATGGAAAGTGTAGTATCCTTTTAAAATGTGCTTCATTGAAGCCATTTTGTAGATTGGCCATATTGATTCATAAACATATTGAGACACCCTGTATTTTCTGTTGCCAATTCTGCTGGTTACGCATTGGAATGCCCTGTGTTGAGGTTCTTGTTGTTTGTTGTTGTTGTTTCGTTGTTGTTGTTGTTATTATTGGGATTATGATGATCTGAGGTGTGATGTTATGATTTGATCTGTAGGCGTAGTGTACGCTTTCATTTTGGACAGGTGAACAGCTGTTTAAGGGCAGAAGGGCAAACAATTTTCAACCACACAACCACAGATCAGTTGGTGTATCCCAAAGAGTATGAGCCTTTTGTTAGCATTTGAATTTTTAATTTTATTTTCTGTTGTCCTTCAATCAAAGGCTTGCTCATTTTATTGAGAATATGAGAATGCCTAACACGTCAAATCAGCTTTTGGTTTTGTGCCTCCCTTTGAATGGAATGTATCCAGGTTCAAAAGATGGAATTAAATTTAGACTCTCCTCATGTTGTTTTAGTTTTGATATCTTGTGAGGAGTCTCTTAGCGAGCACCAACCACGATTTCAATGTTGATTGCAAGTTTAAAACTGGTTGATATTCAGGCCGAAGAACTATTTTCACCCTCACAAGGCAAAGAATTTCAACATATTTAAAGGGGACCTATTATGCTTTTTCATCGTTTCTGAGCTATAAATGTTGTTATAATGTTGCATACTCGTGTTAAACGATGCCACCGCGTCAAATAAACGAGGTTTGTGCATTTGGACGTGAGCCCCGCGGCCGTTTTGGACGGCTCTGAACGCTCTGTTTTGCCGAGTTTTTTATAACAGAAGGTAACATTGACGTCAATCCGTTCCCGACTCGCTTATATGGTAATGTCCCGGCATAATGCTCTGAGCCTGCTGCAGGCTGTCTGGCTGCCGTCTCCCCCGCTCTGCTTCGGGAGTTGTATCGCTGTGCGCGGCTGCTCTCTACGACTTCACAGTGTTAGCAGTTAGCACCAGGCGGAAGTGGATAGAGTTGCTTTTTCACAGCCAGCAAAATAGAAACACCTCTGTGTTTGTCTGTCTACGGCATTTCACACGGACTGTTTGTCAACATGAGCCAGTGCGAAGCTGGATTAGCCGAAAACGAAACACATACACCGCAGAGATAAACAGGTTATGACAATAACAAGCTGCTCCTACCATTCAGAGACGTCATGAAGTAACCTCTGTTCTGAAGAAACTTCGGGATCCAACACATATGGCTGTATTTCAAAACTTGTCATTTTCAAAAGAGTAAAGTAATAAAGTTTACTCCTGCACAGAGCCCGAGGCTCTCTGCTGCTGCAGCGGTATAATGAGGAGGCGGAGTTCGGCACCGCTCGGCAGCAATTCGGAAGTCCTCGGGAAAGGGCTGGGGGGTGGAGTAAACTACACGAACCGTTTTTGGCGCGACGAGAAAAGAGGAGAAAAGAGGAGCAGAAAGAGACACCGTTCTGAATATCTACAAAGCTTTGTGTGCGGGTAATCGCATGTAGCTGCTCTATAAGAGTCCAAGACTCAGTACAAAGGCCCGAAAATGAGCATAATATGTCCTCTTTAATGATTTAATGTTTCATATAAAATGTCATAAATATGAACTATGGGCTGTGTGCTGCCAAAAAGGAGCTTCCAAGACATCGTAATGGGATAAGTTGGGCTTTTTGCTGTAGCCTAGCATACACGTGCAAGACTACTCTGAATGTGTACTCACTGGCACGTACAGTATTATAAAAAGAAACTTTGTTAGACAGGAGGAAGTGGTGGATAAGTGGGTTAAAAACAACACTTTCATCCAGGCAAGTTGGGTTTGAGTCCACTGTGTGGTGCTTATTTTGGGAAATTTGGATGTAGTTTCTTAGAGAGGGTCCAAAGTGACATTGCAAGTCCTGGTGAAATGTAGTCTAAATGTGAAGGTTCAATCACCTTCAAATAGTTGGTGAAAACCACTTTCACATTTGATCTTGTTCTGAATATCTTTAAACCGGTGACCATGGACGATTTTTAAATGTCTTATCCACCAAAAAATGCTTACAGAGTTTGTACTTGTACTTGTACAGTGTAATTGATTGATTTGCATGGAAACTACAGAAAATAAACAATCATAGCAGTTTGAAATCCTCTCTTGAATCACACTCTGGAAGACCATTCTGCAGCAGGTGTGCAATTTATTTTTACCTTCTCTTTGCAAGTTTGCCTGAAGTAAGCTGACTCCATTTTGTACTACATCGTTGTTTTTTACAACTTGAAGAACACCTTTTATAGCCTGGAGTTCATCTGCTACTTTGGCTTGCTCTTCTTGCTTCATTACATTTTAGCAATTTTTGGCTTTATTGGATCATTGCAAATTGAGAGAGACAGTAAACATAGTCGGATTTTAATTCAGGATGGTACATACCTTAATCAAATTAAGCCCCATCTGAGCGCTTTTAATTTGTCAGTCACATACCTGCTTTTAGCCGGGGTTGTCATTAGCACAGACTGGATAATTAATATACTTCCCGTGTTGCATTACATAATTCTGTGAATTTATATCCAACTACACATGCATAGACATGGACAGACGCACATGCAGTCATATTTTCATGTACACACTCAGGTTACACACACACATACATATGTGCACACATTGTGTGAGTGATCAGGGCTGTAATGTCTCAGCAAGTCCCTCTGAGAGTGGGATCAATCTATGAGAATGGGATCAATCTCTCTGACCTTTTCCTTGTGGTAACCTGCAGTGTTCAATCTCTCATTATTTTGACAGTGAAAGGGCAGCCTTTCCGGCTGTGAGCTGACTGGATGGAGCGTCACTGTACTGTCGATGTTCACACTATCCACCTTTGTCTCTCTTAGCAGATTCAGGTTCACTCACTTCACTCAGCTCCACTCTTGGTACGCTGCCAACTGAATGGTGAAAACCTCCTGAAACAGAATTCACATTTGCTATTGCGTCAAACACACCAAACACTTCAGCACACTGTATACTTCAGCTGCACTACTTTATGATTCAGACATTGCGGACACCGTGCCCTCAAGATCATTTTCTGGGTATATGGTGTAATATTTACTGCAGAGATGCGCAACCATGAAAAAAATACAGTTTTTGGAAGAGCTAAGCTGAAGATTTTTTATTGCTATAATAACACCCCCATAAACATCTTCACTTATTTGACAACACATGTGCAGCATAACAGATATAGAAAACAAACAAATACAGAAACAAGCAGCAAACACAACAATATGCAGAAATCACAAGCAAAGAGAGCAAACATAAATTACAGAAACACTGATGCTGAAACACTGACAAAACAAGTTTCCAGGGGACAATAAAACAGATTAACACTCCTTGGGCACAGATCTCAGCCAACTAAATTATGCAATTGAAAATATAATACAAATTAACTTCACTTTTGAAATAATTCACACATAAACACAACACATTTAAAAGGTTTTGTGTACCTCATATGTCACTTTCACCTGATTAAAACAAGCACTGAAGTGCTGGGCCACTCAATACAAGTAGAGTACATCTGTGGCAAACACCTCATTACAGGTTAGTCAATGGTGTTACTGAGTAAATGGCATGTGCCAATTGTGTCTGCAGATCAAAGTGAAACACAAAAGAGTCTTGGTGGTTTTGTAACGAGTTTGGTTGAACAGTTTGCCCACTTGAGAGACTGTCCAAACATATATTTTAATGGCTATTTTAACATGTATAATTAACATAAATTGAGCTGACCTGTGTTCTAAAGATGAACCTTGTACTGTCTGTAAACAACATGAAGTAACGAAGAAAGACCTGTTTTCTACTTTTCCAAACAAATAGGTCCAGGGCTGAATTTCACTGAATTTTGGCACATGCATTTGCATTTTTGTGTGTTGTTTTAATGATGCATATGTGTTGTTGAATTGGTTAAGATGTTTGCTTAATTTGCTCTTGTCTATTTGCATGTGTTTTGTCAAGTTGCAGTGCTTTGAACTCCCAAGGACACTGTAGAATTATTCATTTTCACAGTCACACAATATATATACACAGTATAACTAGTTGATTTAAGGACCCAAACATTGGAAAGGTGTCCCCACCTTTAGGGGACCCTGTGGGGAAAGCAACACTCCACCACTGACCCAATTTAACAACACAAAAATACCTTTAAGACTAGCTGACACACAAGCAGACACAACATAACAGCAGCACAAAGTCCCAGGCTGTGAGGCAGCAAGGCTACTGTCCCGATGCCAGAAGCCTCTCTCTTTCCTTGCTGGCAAGGAAAATAAAAAAGGAGGAAGGAATGGGCAGACCACTCCTTCATCTCTCCACTCTCAGTTTCTAGCTTGTCAATCTGAGTGATGGAGGTATTTTGGTATGTTGTTATTTGGCTAATGTTTCTTGTGTTTTCAAGGTATATTTTATTTGATTTATGTGTTACTTCAATCATTGATGTGCATGCAAGTTTCATTAATAATATTTTAGATTTATAAGAGACTCAGGGTTTCCCCCAGCAAAATTGTTAGGTCCAGTGGCAGGTATCTTTTAACTGGGGCTGGCAGCCAAGTGTCTTTTTTTGAAGGGGGGCCAGGAGTGGGCCAGCGACAGACTGATGGCAGCATTAAGGTAGGGCCATATAGTTTCTGTGATAATGTAACTGCTGAAGCCATACCATTTCAAAAGGCCCTACATTTAAAACATCTTAAAAATACATCCCCTAAAAATAAAATTCCCCAGTGTTTATGTCCGCTGGGGGGTCAACATAGGCATGGTGGGCCCCCAGGTTTGGAATACATTGGGGGAAACCCTGGGACTGAAGCTTTTTTTGCATTTGTGAATGAGGTTAGTAACAGACTAACATTAGTGAGTTAGCTAAACTGTGGTAAGACCCTAACTAAATTAACTTTGAGCCTATTAGCTAATGTTATGTAATGTAATCAACCGTTTTTCATACGGTGGCAAGGCATTATGTAGATTAACTGCAACAGGACACCAGCCATCAAATTTGTTGTCAAAGGTTTTTCTAAGAGCTCATGATAACCATGAAATATACAGTGTGCGTGTTGCTTTAAAGCTAAGAGTTAGTTTAAAGCCTACCAATTCCATTCAAAGACGTGATATTCACATAACATTAGCTATTTTTCAGCTCCATCAGTCATGCCAAAGCAGCCTCAGGATTGATGTAAAAAAAAGAGAGAGGGAATAACACATTTACAGAATATTGTCTTATCCTAAACTCAATATTTTCAAGGGACACTTGCAACTTTAACTTTTAATCTTAAAACGTGCCATGCTGAGCATTTTAATTTGACTTGCCATGACCCCTGTCAAGCACATCTATACAGTAATCATCTTTGGATACTATTTGGAGACCATCAACACTTAAATGAATGCAAACAGTCAGAATACCATTCTCTGAAGTGTGTCCTTTCATATGTTAGACTTGTTTGAGATTAACTGTGCCTCGCCAGGAAAGAAGAATGAGATCAGGTGGCTGCAGCAGGAGGCGGTGACAAAAAGCCACAGTCAAGTATGAGTCAGTCAGAATCATTTCTAGCAGCCTTCGAAGGATATACAGGAAGTCACAGAAATATTTATATGGTATTAGATCCCTCTGTAGGCTACCTGTCATTTGCAAAGTTTGGACAGCTGTAGTTGAAGAAATCATGTGCATTCGCAGATGAAGTTCAAGCAGAAGAGATAGCCCTAATTTTTCATGATCCTCTGTTCCATTGTAAGGTACTTTGTAATTGCTTGTTTTAATAAGTCCCATGTAAATAACCTTTATTATTATTATTATTGTTCTAAAAACAACAATATATGCTTGTAACAGATCAAGCCTTCATTGCACAACATAAGACTAATATATTTAGGGTTAAATATTACACAGAAAATTAAGATTTTCTACAAAACGTGGTGTTTGTTGTCATACCCAGTTTCTTGCAGCCAGTCGAGAGCAACGGGCTCTAAAAACTGCAGCCATCTCAATCTTGTGAAGTTATCGTTGCCCATGTGTGCATGACATCAGATAAAGTTGCAATCAAGTGGGACACAAATCTAACCGGCATCCTCAGGCCTGGCTCATCTCTAACAAGCATATTTCTTCATCAAAGTTCATATGACATAAATATGTTGGGTTTTAGTGAGCTTCTTCACAGGCTTTAATAGAACTGGCACCGAAGTCTGGCACAAAGTGTATTACAACACTGGTTTATGATGTAATGACCCTTTCGGTTTTTTAGTTTCCTCAGATGCCGGCAAAGGAACTTTTAAACACTTCATTCCCAGGATAGGTGCACCTTATTGAGCGATCATATAGCACATCTGGAAAGAGCTAGAAATGACAGGAGAGGAAAAGGAACAAAAAGCACAGGGAAACATGCACAGCTTGTCTTTTAACCACAAAGTGACTCCTAAGTGTCATGTCCCAAAAGACTCAAGTCAAATTTAAAATGTTAAATTCGACATATTGACATTCATGCAATAAACACACTGGTGACAGCAGACAGTTAGAAAGATTTAGAGGTTCAGTCCCAGTGTTCACGAGTCATGTTTCCTGTCATTATGTGTGCAAGCTGGATGCTGAAAACTAGCTCTGCTGTTGACTCATTACATGTTGCAGTGGATAAGAGCAGACACCAGATGCCTCAGATGTAATTGATAGATTACAGTCAGTGTGTGGTCTTGTCTGCTGCATCTGAGTTAGTGTTCTGAGCCAAGGATAAGTTCACTCTCTGCTGAGCAGACAAGTTAACCTCCTGCCATTTAATGGGGTTACCAGTTCACTAACAAGATGATCTCACTAACAAACTGACACACACACACACACACACACACACACACACACACACACACAATTGAACCCTCACAACAAAAAAGTGATATGTCGAGTGAATAATAAAAAACAACAGAAGTACAATTCAGAGCCAAGTCAGTTTTTTAAGTGTTGAAAATAACAAAATCTGTTTTTCAAAGCTAATTATTTTCTGTTTGAAGAAAACATTTCATTATCTGTCTCTTTTGTAGTTTTCGCTGTAGTGTAATTTCTGTGTATTAAGCTGTTGAAGTGCGATTCTTCAGAGGGCAGTTAAAAAGTAGAAGGGGATTGCCACAGAGAATTGGTTGCTCTGTTTTTCAGGGTGCATTAAAGGCCTGTCTCAGAAGCACAGAGGCTCAGTCTTTTATATGGACCTGATTTTCTCCACACAGTGTGGGTAGAGGTGGGAAGCACGGCCCACATCGCTCACTGCTGTACAAGCTAAAGCACTCTACATGAATAATTTGCTACTCCCAGCTCCGGTTTGGCCTTGCTCCTCTCTCCCTTTCACCCACGCAGTGGTGTTATGCTGATTCAGGAGCAAAGAGGGGAGTTTGGCAGTGCCAAAATGGCAGGAAGAAAGCTCCTCCATGGAAGACAAATGTTCATTAGAATCTAATTTAGCTTTCTAATTAAATTATGCTATTTTGAACATGCCCAAAAAATAGAAAAATCAGATTTGATGTGGTTTTGAGGAAGCTGGAAGTGAGTCGAGGCTTCAGAGGTTGGGAGTTTCTTTAGATCAGATGATTATGTGATCATAACACACATAGTATGTCTTCAATGTCTATACTGTAGCATAGCTTCAGTTGTTTTCTGTCAGTCCCGGTGTGCACTAGCTGTCCACAAACACGCAGACGCTGACATTTCTACATTTATTATTTTTTTTACATGTGATAAAACCGGCACAGATGGCTAGTTCTGAGAGTACTGCACCTGTTTATATATAGCTTCTCAGTAGAGCACTTGAGAGAGATGAAAACAAAGCAAGTCTGTCTGTTTGGCATGCCAATGGCTCCATCCACGCTTCGTGGTCTCAGCTGAGACAACAGATTCCTGTAGGATTTGGGCACGCTAAGAAAGGTTTCATCTTGAACGGAAAAATAGCATCAGTAAAAATAGATGTCACACTTAGATTTCAAATGTAGCCACCATATCTGTGTTAATACCATGTTATTATATTACATTTACATTTGGCAGCTATTGTGTTCAGAAATTGCACTTTGTGGGTAAAGTTAAGAGTAGTAGCCTCCAGTTCTCAAAGCCACTGCATTTTTTTACTGTCCTTGAAACTGGCCAAGTGTTTATCACACTCCTATTTTATCTCCTTTTATGCTGAAAAATGTTGTAGCTGCCCACACCATCCCAGCACTATCCTTACTGAACTGCATATTTTCACAGTAGTCATGATTCAAATGGCATCGTTTCTAAACGAGGGAGTTGCATAATTTATCACTCATGTTGCATAAGGGCTCTAATTGAGTTATTGTTAACAGAAGAACTGTTGGAGTCTGCAGGTACCAGAAATTAATTAATCACAAATTTTCATATTATTCCAAAGAGCTAGACAGCTGTATACCCACTGTTCAACACCACACAGTGGCAGACAAAGTTAGACAGCAGATGAAAAACATCTAACGAAGACCAAAGAGCTCCAGCAATTTGCTGATTAACAATTAATTGTCAACTGTTTTGATAATTACAACCAAAAAATTACATTGACACTGGTGGCCCCAACTTCTCAACTGTGAATATTTGCAGCTTTTCCTTGTCTTTTATTCTAGTAAACTGAATATCTTTGGATTTTGGACTGTTGGTGGGACAAAGGTAGAAACAGTAGGATTGCTCCAAGCTGTTCACAAATGCACCATTTAGCGTCATTAACTGGACATCAAATGCCGACATTTTGGGTTGGTAAAGCTTTCTGAGCCCAGAAAAATGAGAAGATAATGTGAAGATAAGAAAATACAGGCAGAGGGCAGATACAGCCACCATCACACACTTCTAGTTGATCATAACTAATGATTGAAAGAGATTATGTTTCTGTTAGTCTATATATTGTTTTTTTGAGGAAGGTTTAAGGTTTCATATGAAGGTTTCATATTAATTGAGAAAAACTGGCAGATTAATTGCTGCAGTCCATATATTTATCAGGTGGCCAGAAACACTCCAATGGGATGATAATGTTGCTCTGTGTAATGTGTAATTTGGCAGTTGTTTGCTAACATGACAACCACAACAACTTAAAAAGCCATAATAATTAGACAGCTCTGGAAAAAAAAATTAAGATACCATTTCTCAGCCTGCATCTCTACACATTGTAATTAGTTCATAGAATAAATAATTTAAAAAATCGCAATTTTACTCAGACACAGTAAAACAGAGCTTTTGTAACAGTCAGGACCAAAGGTGCAGATCTAAGTACAGTTTAGGAGGTAACAGTGGTGAAATTCAGCCCTGAACTTATCAGCTCAGGAATGAAGCAGAGCAGTGTGAACTTCATACATTACTTTCTTCTTTGTAAAATGTTCATTATTAGTAGTAGTATATCACTTATTAGATTTTGATTCATGTGAATTATTCACGGTAAAATACCTTCTGCTCCCGGCAGTCTTTAAAGTGGCCAGACTGTTAAACCAAACTCCATTCTAAAAGCAGGTGTTTTATGGTATTGTTTCACAGTAATAACTTTAGTTACACAATCACTGACACTCTTTTCTGATTCACTTCAATCCACAGGCACAATTGGCACACATGTCATTTACTCAGTAAAATCATAACTAGCCTGTGATGAAGTGTTTGCCCCAGACATACTCTATACCTACTGACTGGCCCAGCACTGCAGCGCTCGTTTTAATCTGACGAAAGTGATGTATGTGGTTCAGACCACTTACCAAGATGAGGGCTGTGTGTCTCTCAGCTTGTTTTGATAACTGATAAATTGAGCTTTTAATTAGACCTGCAGCAATTAGTTGATTAATAAATTAGTAGACTGACTAATAGGCAACAATTCTGATAATTGGATAATCGTGAAAGCGTGGCATGGCAAGGCAAAAATGGAGAAAATCCACAGGTCCAAGATGATCAAATGTAAATAATTGCTTGTTCTCTTAGACCTCTATGACTGTTAGCTGGATATCTCTGGGTTTTTGACTCGGTTGAACAAAACAATACATTTGACTTTGAGAACTTATGATGGACATTTGTCCCTTTTTTCTGACATTTATAAATCAAACAATTAATTGATTAGTCGAAATTGCTGAGGAAATTGTCTCCAGTGATTCTCTAATGATTGTGAACACCACAAAAATGTTGATATGACAGAGAAATATTTATTTGTGATTCTCTGTTTTGTTTGTCAATGAGGTACACATGCTATCTGCAGTGACCTCCTATAACGAGCAATTTATTCTTTGTATTGATAGGAATCAATATACAGTAATAGCATCACGTATAGTAAATATTTCATGTTTTGTGGCTGTTATCTTCACCACCACCTCCTCTCTTCCTCTTATCATCTTTTTTTCCATCCTCCTCCTCCTCATCATCTCTTTTTATCCTCTTCTGTAAAATTTTGGTTGAAGCTTCGTCTCCTACCACCCACATCAGCAAGTGGTTACCCATTGTTTGAAGATTCTTTTGCCTCCACAAATCAGTTTTACTGGACAAATAGTGGCCGTGGCCTGTGATGGTCTGTATCCACCCTTCATTAAGGACAGTGAGTGAGAATCCAGATGACACATGAGGAGCCCTGAGAGGAACAAATAATCAATCCCTCACTCAGTCACACAGAGCTTGATCAGTTTCTCCACACAGGTTTAGTATGAAGTGAAAAAGAAGACAGACTGTGTCCTACGCCCAGACTTTATCAGTGGAGACTTGTCTGTCAAACGCTGGTCTCTGGGGTCTTTAGATTAAGATCCCTGTCATGCCGTTTGGACGTACCTTGCTGACTAAATGATTGTCACTCTCTGTCTATCTCTCTTTGTCTTCAGCGCATTAAAGTAGATTTTCCTGTTATTTATGTCAGTCAGGTAGATTTATTCTTCTTCTTTAGGCTACCCATTATGTCAGATGTGGCCACTGTGATGTCACCCATTTGTTTGTGGGCTACTGTTTTGAAGCTTTGAGTTGGTGTGGAGCTGGTGGATGACGTAGTAGGCGGTGCTTGGTTTTGGCTTGTCCATTCAGCAGGAAATAATATTGTTCTGCCTGGTCGTGGGCTTTCTTGTATTACAATTAAACAGTCACTAAAACATGTTTCTGGAAAATATTTTAAGTGAAAAATAGGCAATGTACTAAGAGAATCTTGATCCATATTCGATCAGCACTGCCTAATTTTAAAGTTTGATATATGTTTCAGTAGACTCCGTTGGAAACCTGAAACACAATGGCAACTGCCTAGTTGTGTCTGAAAGGGAACCCCGACCCATGAAAGATTTTGTTATAGTGATAATTTTAACCCAAAGCATGATCTTTCCCTAACCCTAACCAGGTTTTTTTTTGTCTTAAAGCTACTACAAGGAACTTTAATATTTTGATGGCCCCCTAGGACAAAAGTGGGAGTTTTTCCCCTCTACTATAACCACAACATCTAATGTCAAAAATGCTTCTTTTTAACTGGTTAAAGTACTACTCACTGTAATTTTGTCTGTAAAAATGTAAACACGGCCTTGTGTCATCTCATTTCGTGGGGAATTTGACCCGGTGGCAGGTATCAAGAATAACTATATGGGAAAAGCCAGTCTTCCTGGAGATGGTTTTGTTCATTTATGTAGAGGCATCAGTATTAAACTGACTTACTGTTTCATAAGAACTTAAAAAATTCCTTGTAGTAGCTTAACATTGTTATATTATAAAACATAAGATAAACATTTTAGCAAAGCGTTTCCTTCTAGACACAACCCAGCCACCTGGTCACAATCTTTCTCGCATTACAACTTTCTCATATAACAACTAAACATTACACTTAATTATGTTTCTAAAAACATTTAAAGTGAGAAATATAAAATGTATTAACAGAATCTTGATGTGTATTTCATCAATACTGTCTAGTTTGGCAGTCTAATTTCTGTTTCATGAGCCTTGTGTCACCCCAGACAGACTCACTGAGAATGTCAGTCACCTAATAACCCCACCCTAAAGCATCCCCAGCTTTATTGTCTATTTTACTCTAAATGGGACCATAATTTGCTAAATTAAACTCATGCTGTAGAGAAGAAGACTTGAAACTAACACTCCACTTCTTCTGCTGTCTGTGGACATGACAGAAGTGACACAATAAGTTCTGAGTGTACAACATATTTGAGAGTTGCAATGTAAGGGAAAATGTAGGGGCATTTTTCAAAAATAAATCATATATTTGCAACCTTCTCTGGCATCTTGACTTTTTGGACTGCAGTAAAGATGTCCTCTGATACAGTCACCTCAACTCTTGCATTGTTTTTATTTATTAGCTCTTTTCTGGTCATGTTGTTGAATTCCATCTTCTGTATTTTACTGTATTTTCTACTTTTGAAGTATGACTCCAATAAAAGAAATTATTTATTGAGCAGATGGTAATCGGCAATATAAGTGTTTATGAGGTTATTTGTTTTGTTGTATGAGTGTGTGACACAAGAACGCTCCGTCTTCAGGCCTCAGGCTCAGATGATTATCATAGAAATGGAGGGCTGTGTTACAAACATGGTGCTGCCACCTCTCTTTTCAGCTTTCATAACCTGTAATATAACCATTTCTTTCCATTGAGCTGTTTCATCGATCTGCTGCATTGACCTGACATTGAATCTGTTTATGCTAATATCCTGTCTTTGATGGGTTTTGTTCTGGATTTTTAACAGTGTCAGAATCTCTAACTACCTCGAAACACAGGGCTCAGTGAGGATGACTGTGAAGGACGAATCCGCCTCTTGCAGATAGAAGGTTTGCTGTGGGCTCCATAAAAGGTCTAATGACAGTTGCACCCCTCCAATCTAATAACAGAAGTGTTAATTTGTATTCACATGGCACTCTTCCTCTGTGTACCCTGTTCGAGAGTGCTTAATGTTGTCAAATGATTAAGTCTTCACCAAGAGATGAAAGGCCTTGTTTGGACAGGCTTTCAAATAGTCAGTTGTTCAGTCTCGCTATACTGAGTCCTTGGCACTTCATGACCGATTATAAAGCAGCAACTTTCTGATTTAATTTATCTAACTAACAGAGACATTTATACTTCAGGACCCGTCAATCAATGTGAATTACATCAAATAATGTGTTGACACAGTGTCAGTACCGAATACCAATGTTGAGCATACTCTGTGTGCTTAGTCAGATTGCTGCCCATTTAAATGCTTTTCTTTTATGTGTTTATTTCTTGTTGACACCAAGTGTGACTTATTATTCATTATTGTGTGTTGCTGGATAATGTACATGAGTAATAGAGTTACAAGAAATGAAGCATCGTGTTAGATCATGCAGGACACAGAAGTCATATTCCCCAAAGCATTACCAGCCGTCAGCCTACTGATTGAATCATATCTAATCAGTTATACACCAATCACAGGCCATTCTCACAAAGAGGCGGTCCATTTAAATATGACCCCCTCCTCACTGATCCTTGCTACCCCAGTGCTGCCACACTCACGCTGCTGCTGCTGGCAAAGCTTTGCCTTAGGGAGGGCAGATCAGTTCTGCAGGATTGATAAATTGATTCTACTACTCATCGGGTGTTGATTCCTTTTAACTACTAGCAATATCAAACGCTGATGTTTATATTTAGCTGCCATGTCACATGACTGGAAACAGACAGACATGAGATCTGAGCACGTAGTTGCAGACAGTCACACACCTCCACATCAGACTTATGAGAGAATGGCAGAAAGGAAACAAAAAGCATTGCTACCGTATCAGCTTCAAAGAGTTTGGTATCATCCATCCCCACTTAGGCTACACTACCCCAGATCAGAGTCCTAAGATGGCTCAAGGGTTAAATGATTTTCACGTCTTGCTTCGGCCTACTCTTGTACACCCATGGGGGGTTTCGCATTGCACTCTCTGTTTTGACTTAACATGCTGCTTGGTTAATCCAGGGAGCATTTTAAGTGTGCAGCCATCGGTCCCAAGCATAAGTGTCTTTCCATTTGTTGCAGTAAGTGGTTAAATCTGTGATGAGAATTTTCTTGACTGAAACCATGTGCTTTTGCCTCATTATTTAATTTCACCATTGCTAATTGCTGTTTTGTCTTTGCTTGTTTTCTAGAAGAAAGAATGGCTGTGCTTGAACTGCCAGACGCAGAGGGCTCTGTCAGGAAGCTTGGGAGATATTCCAGGTCCTGTTGCACAGCCTGCGGGATCCCCCCGGCCACCTGCGGCAGCCAATCAACAACCACCTCACCAGAAAGGGCCCAATCAACTATCAGGGCCTAGGCCCACAGGTCCCCAACAACAACAGAAACCAACGGGTCCCCAAGTAAGTGGCCCTGTCTCTCCTGTGAAACAGGCTGGGCCTGCCCCTCAAACCAAGGGGCCCAGCCAAGCTTCCCCTCAAACCAAGGGTTCTCCCCAAGCTAAGGGTTCCACTCAGCCACCTTCCCAAACAAAGGGTCCTTCACAACCCTCAGCTCAGAGTAAGGGACCTCAAGTTAAAGGTCCTACTCAGTCACATACTCAGAGTAAGGGCCCTGTTCAGTCTGCTAACCAAACAAAGGGCCCGAGCCAGGCCAAAGGGCCGGCTCAGACAAAGGGATCTGCTCAGCCCTCTGCTCAGACTAAGGGCCCTTCTCATCCTTCTGGTGCCAAAGTGGCATCCACCCCCGGTAAAGCTGCACTCAAAGCCTCTCCCACCCAATCAAAAACAGCACCCGCTCAGTCTAAACCCACAGGTAACAACCAGGCCCGCAAACAGCCGCAGAGCCAGGAGAAGACTAAAGTCACATCTAAATCTCTAAAAGAAGACGTCAAGGCCTCACCAAAGAAGGCATTGTCAGAGACTATCACTTCACCAAAAGACACGAAGATAGCTGAAGATGCGCAGAAGTCAAGACACCATGAAGTGAGCTACCTGCAACTTCTTCGCCTTCACCTGTTACTCTTGACTCACCATTATGATTTTTATCTTTATTTTGCTCCATTCAAATAATTGTAACCATTTCTTACCATCATCATCATTTTATCATTCATTCCTTATCACTGTTGTCGCCATCATCATATCACCATCTCTATCTCGTTTTTTAAATCTCATAATTATAATTTTTGTAGTTAACACGTCTTTTAGTGTCTGTTTTTCGTTGTTATTATCCAAAACTTCTTTTTGTCCTTTCCCTCTTTATAATCATCAGTTCCATCATTCCACCTTCATCATTTTTTATCTTTTTGATCATTCTCAGCACTATTAAAGTTAGTTAGTAGTGGTTATCATCAACTTGCTACCACTAATGTTATAATAGTTATTGTGTATTTTTAATCATATCACACTTTTATTGATATAATGTTGTATCAATTTAACTTTCTTCATCATCACAGTATCGTTCCACTCCTCATCATCATCACCATCATTTTGATACTTATCATCTTTATTATTATCATCATCACCACCCCCAACTCTGTGAAAACAAAAAATATCAAGGCAACTTACTTAAATAGAATTTTTAATTTTGATCCTTCAGGCTCTAAACTTTTGAAAAAGTTTTACTAACTAATAATTTTCCGTTCAGATGATTTACTTGTCTTCTTTAGATGAACTTCAGTCTTTGAGTTTTAGAAACCCAAACAAAAAATTGTTGAGTAAACTCAAACTCAAACAGCTTTTTTTCTTTCTTTTTTTGTTTTGTTTTCTAAAGCTCAAAGATTCAAGTTTATCTAAAGAAAAAAAGTAAATTATTTAAACAAAAAATTAAAGGTCAACAAAACTAGTAGTTTATTTCAAAATTTAAGAGCCTGAGTTTGATTCAAAACTCAAAAATCTAGTGAAGGAATTTGCCTTGAAATGAATAACTTTTCTTTACTTTGAACATCATACTTCATACGTAACATTATCTTTATCATCATCATCATCATCATCATCATCATCATCATTATTATCATCATCATCATCATCATCATCATCATCATTATCATCATCATCACCACTACCACCACAATCTTCATAATTATAATTTCTTTCATCGCCATTGTCATCCTTGTCATCATCACCATCATCGTTGTCATCACCATTGTCATCATCATCATCACCCTTATCGTCATCATTACCAATATCATCGTCATTGTCACAGTCTTCATCTTCAGCCTGTTCCTCCATTTCTCCATCTGGTTTTGTTCCTTTTATTTTATTTGTATCAAACGCAAGCTTTTTGTTTAATGTGACACCTCGTGATGATACTTTAAGCATTCTGAGCATGTTCGTTATTCTTCAACGGTTCGAAGAATGCAATGGAGAATGCGTCAAAGATGGCAAATCAAGCATGTACCCAAATGACATTTGTCTGTAGATGTTTGTATGTTCAACTGTCTGTTATATTCACTTTGTGTGTCAGTGTATTTATCCATCTGTGTGTATTACAAAGGCAAACTCAACCCAAATCAATAGAATATGATCAAGAGCTTTAATAAACCACAGAATAAGATTTTATGCACAAACAAGTCAAAATAAAAACTCTAATCAGGATTCAGACAGACATTTAAAGAATAACATATGTTGAGATTAAGTTTTTCAAGATAACAAATGTATAGAAGTCGAATTTGCTTGATTTCTAAAACCAGAATGTAATAGACTGTAAATATTTGGGTTGATTTTAGCCAAAACTGTTACTACTGTATATCTGGTTGTTTGATTAAGAGTTAGTTCTCTCCAATGTAATTATTCTGGAATATCTTAGTGTTAGACATTTTCAGTTGTGTTAGGTCCAGTGCATTAATTTCACTCCCTATTATCTAAGAATGCTCATGAAAATGTCATTGCTGATGAGTTCAATGAAAAAGTGGGATTCAAGATGTGCACTGAGGCTTGTAATAGACCTTGTCATGAGTTAATTTAGGGGGGAAAAAAACTATTTTTGCTTCTGACCTCTCTCTTTCTCTTTCTCTCTTTTTTCAGGATTACAACAAATCAAGTACACAGAGTTTAAGTGACACCGGGTACTCCTCAGATGGGATCTCCAGCTCTCATGGGGAGATTACAGGCCAGATTCGAGAAGAAGGAATCAAGCTCAATGAAAGAGGAGCCATCCCTTCAGAAATCACCAAGCTTGAGAGCTCCATGAAGCCTCTACTAGAGTCAAAAACTGCTGCAGACCAGAAGCACAGGCCACATTCGCTGTCTGTGGGACAGGAGCGGGACTACAATCCTGATGATGATGCAGCAAGGGATGAATCGGAGGATGACCTCAGTTGTAAGCTTCGCCATGATTATGTGGAAGACAGCAGTGAAAGTGGTCTGTCACCATTGCCAGTAAGACAGAAGAAGTCACATAAAGATTTAACAGATGAGGAATTCATGAGGAGGCAAATTATGGAGATGAGTGCTGACGAAGAGGAGCTGGAAGAACAGGGAACCCCGAAGACTAAAAAGGGGCATAAAAGTGGGGATTTGAGCAAAGAGAGACGGCGACTCTCTCATCATTCTAATAGTTTTGAGGATGACACCAAGACATCAGAGGGGGCTTATAAGGCAAATGAAGAGGAAGATGTTGTAATGGCTGGAGGCCTTCGGCGCTTTAAGACCATTGAGTTGAATAACACCAACAGCTACAACCGAGACATGGAGCTCAGCACTGAGCATGACCTACGAGAGCCTGAGCTAGAAATGGAGAGTCTAACTGGTTCTCCTGAGGAGCGGTCTAAGGGAGAATATTCATCCACCCTTCCCGCCACCACTCCCAGCTACACCTCTGGAACATCCCCAACGTCTGTGTCATCTATGGAGGATGACAGTGACAGCAGTCCCAGTCGTAGGGCAAGACTAGAGGAGGCAAAGCAGCAGAGGAAAGCTCGACATCGGTCCCATGGGCCACTGCTGCCCACTATCGAGGACTCATCTGAGGAGGATGAGCTCAGAGAGGAAGAAGAACTACTTAGAGAACAGGAGCAGATGAGAGATCTAGAGCAACAGAGGATCCGCAGTACTGCTCGGAAAACAAAGAGGGATAAAGAGGAGCTACGGGCGCAGAGACGCAGGGAAAGATCCAAAACTCCCCCGAGTAATCTCTCTCCTATTGAGGATGCATCACCAACAGAAGAGCTGAGACAAGCTGCAGAGATGGAGGAGCTTCACAGATCATCATGCTCTGAATACTCACCATCTATGGACTCGGAAGCAGAAGGATTTGAGATGATCGGTGGAAAGCTTTATAAATCAGGAAATGAATTTAACCTTCCAACCTTCACCTCACTCTACTCCCCCACAGAAAAGACATCAGCAATGTCACCATCTGATAAAACACTAAAAAGTGCAGAGGAGGTCTACGAGGAGATGATGAAGAAAGCACAGCTCATGCAAAGGCAAGGACAGACAGGTAATCAGCAGAAAGGTGCCTCTCAGCCTGACAGTAAACATCATCTTGAAGCAGGAACTTCCCTGACCCCTGGCTCAAGTCCAACACAGGTGACTGCACCCATATCCTTCTCAACGGGCAGTGATCCAAGAATTGCACAGCATCTATCAAAAGAAACACAAAACAGGATGATGACACAGAGTGCCAAAATTGAAGGTGTTGTTGGAGGTGCCACAACCAAAGCCCAAGTGGGTCAGACTGCCACACCTCGACAGGCAGGGAGCTCAGTGTCTGCCAGCAGCAGAACAGGCTCCCAGAGGCCAACACAGGCATCACCTGACCCTGCAGCATCCTCACTAACCTCCAAAGTCTTCTCCCTTTTCAAAGGTCCCAGTCCTCCAGTCTCCCCCACCGCTTCTCCAGCACAAAGCCCAACGCATACACCATCTGTGAGACCAACTGGTGGTAGTGGCAGGCAGCTGCCATCTTTGCCTGGTGGTCCTGCATCGGCTGCTCAGACACCTCAAAGGGCAGTTTCACCACGTCTTGCACGACAACAGTCTTCTCAAGATTCACCAGTGATGGTGATCACACTAGCTTCTGATGTAACAAGTCCTGCCAAGCCACTGACTGTAAATTCTTCCACTTCCCCTTTGTCATCACCAACACAGGCTACTTGTAAAACCTTGTATAGCTCCCAGCCCCCTTCGACAAGTTCCCCAACATCGCCACTAATGCATCCATCACAGCAGTCTCCTAAACATTCTTCACAGATAGAAAAAGTAAATGTTGGTATTAGCAATGTGACCACAACTGCACATAGTCGTGGATCTATGGAAAATATATCTCTATGTAAAATTTCCAATATTCAAGGCACTTCAGTGGTTTTGGGTCAAGGCCAAATACAACCAGGCACTAATGTGGTGGATCTGAGAGCCCCAGTGAGGCCAGCTCCAATTATAATGACAGACCAGGGGATGGACCTAACTTCCCTTGCCTCTGACACGAGAAGGTACTCATTAGGAGCAGAGCAGCCATCTGGTCGACACACAGCAGTGCAACCTCTTATTATGAACCTGAATGCACAGGAGCAACCACACATATCTGTATCAACACCTACCACAGTTAGCGTCACAGTTGCAGGTTCTATGTTCATGTCCCAGCCCAAGCAACCAGTTGTGTATGGAGATCCTTTGCAAAACCGTGTGGATTTGGGGCAGGGTGTTGGATCAGCTGTGTGTTTAACCCAGACTAAGCCTATAGTTACTGACCCATCTATTCCCAAAATAGATGCCTGCCTGGAGAATCTGGGTATACAACAACAACAACTGCAGCTACAGCAGCAGAAGCTCCTGCAGCAGCAACAGCTTCTTGAGCAGCAGCTCCAACAGCACCAACAGCAATCCTCTTTTGCTCGTTACAATTTAGCTAATCAGGTCCAGCCACTGCTGATGAAGAAAGACCTTGTAGTGAGCCAGACAACCAGTGCCCAGGCTGTAGTGACTGCTAGTGCCATTCCTAGAATATCTCCTCTGGCACCACCGTCGGTGTCTGGGGCTCCCGCTTCTAATGCTCCCCATGAAATCTATGGTGGAGTTGCCTTAGAGCTAAAAAACAAGCCAACAGTAATGAACTTGTCCACGGGTAAGCCCCATGTTATGATGGTGCAACTTGATGAGAGTAACACATCACAGGGGACCACAGTGACTCAACTGGTAAAGCGAGAGGAACCTCCTCCTCCTCCTCAGGTCTTGGATCTCACTGGCCAGATCAAACCAGAAAACCAGGTGGCTTGTTGTGATGTTGTTTACAAATTGCCCTTTGCTGGTTCTTGTTCAGGGTCATTCACTCAAAAGCCTACAACAGTATCCTCAGATAGTAATCCCACCACTGAAACCTCTCAAGCAGCCCACCCTCCCCATCCACCACACTACAGTGTTAGCCAACAACAACAACACCAGCCTCAAGCTCCACAAGGAGCAACAGAGGAGCATAAACCATATCAACAACCCATAGTCCCCTCAGGAAGAATACAGCCCTCCATGTCTGATACTAATCTGCCTTCCATGACTGATGCTGGTCACTATCCGAGTAATGTCCAGGGGGGTCTGGCAGTAGATCTTAGCAGCATGAATCAGGCTTATGATGGTGGATACCTTGGCATGGGAGCACAGTATGGATCTTACACAGACTTGCGTCACCAAGGAGATTTTGCAGGCCCATCACTACCCCTTCGCCGATATGGCTCCATGTCAAATATCAATTCCGACTATGCCTACGGTTCACGTGACCTATCAGTTTCACAGGACTCCAATCTGGCTCAGTACAGTGCAACCACTGCCAGGGAGATCAGTCGCATGTGTGCAGCTCTTAACTCGGTGGACCAGTTTGGGAGCCGGTTTGCAAATAACCCTGAACTGGTGCCATATGCAGCTGGAAGAGGTGGACCTTTAGCTAGACTAAATCTCCAGCAAAGCTTAGCGTCAATTAGAGCAAACCTACTGTATGGCCCAGACGGAAGACCAACAGCAAATGGCCAAACCCTAACAAACCTGATAAATGCAAGACAAGCAAGCATACGCGCCTTGTACCCTGCTGCTATGAGAGGAGGTGATGGCATGATATACTCCACCATAAACACACCTATAGCTTCCACCTTGCCAATTACCACCCAGCCTGCCTCTGTCCTGCGTCCCATGCCTAGAGGAATTTACAGACCATACCCCACAGGTGTAACTGCTGTACCATTGGCTAGTCTTACCAGGTTGCCTCAAGTGACTCCCAGAATGCCTCTGTCCACACAGGGACCATATTCCTACCCTCCTCCAAACCAGTACCCGACATCAGCCACACCATCAGGAAGTGTGCCTGATGTAAGCAGCTTACACCAGGAAACTCCTGTCTACCTAGGAAAGCCTTTAACAACAGTTGCTGCACCAACAGCTGCAGCCATTCCACCAACCCAACCTGCAGCACACCTAGGAGCACAAAATGTACCTGTGACTGGTATGCCAACCACAGCAGATCAACAAACAGCTCAACTTACCTCACTGAGTGTTACGTCCCTCCCTCAAGCTCAAGGCCAACCTCCAAATGTCCAGCCGGTGCAATCTGCAATGCAGCCACAGCAGTTACCCGCACAAACTGAACCTTTATCTTTGACTCAAACCCAACCTCAAGTTCAACCCATTAGTCAGCCTCAACCATTAGCACTGCCACAGAGCCAGCAACAAGTGACACCTGCCCTAGCACCAACCTCCAAACTTTCTCCTCCTATGGATGCCCAGAAAGGTAAGGAAGATGAGAGACTGAGTCAGCAGCAAGAGCACATGCTACAGCTGGAGCGAGAGCGTGTTGAACTGGAGAAATTACGCCAGCTGCGCCTTCACGAGGAGCTTGAGAGAGATCGTATGGAGCTTCAGCGACACAGAGAAAAAGAGCAACTGCTTGTTCAGCGTGAGATTCAAGAACTGCACACAATCAAACAGCAAGTCCTCCAGCAACAGCAAGCAGAGCGGGAGACACAGCTCATCATGCAAAGAGAGCAACTGGCCCAGCAAAGGATGCAGCTCGAACAAATTCAGTCTCTGCAACAGCAGCTTCAGCAGCAGTTGGAGGAGCAGAAAAGGCAGAAGACGGCAGCAGTGGAGGCAGCAGCTGCAGCTGCAGCAGCAGAAGCAGCGGCAGCATCAGCAGCAGCGGCAGCAGCAGCAACATCTGCCCAGGGTTCT
Organism: Lutjanus campechanus; assembly: GCA_027495735.1. NCBI lineage: Eukaryota > Metazoa > Chordata > Actinopteri > Lutjaniformes > Lutjanidae > Lutjanus > Lutjanus campechanus. The sequence goes on from JAJHUR010074277.1 coordinate 43,024, forward strand.
CTCCAAGGGGTAGTTGTTGGAGGAGGGGCCCCTCAAGGCTTCATTATCTGTGACCAGAGTGGTAGAGTTATTCAGCAAGATGGACAGAGTGTTCAGTTTTGGCAGGATGGTCAAGTGGTCCAAGCTGTGGTGGCTGCTCGACCTATTCATAGTTCTGCCTCTGAAATGTCTTTGAGAACCAGTAGCAAAGAGGCTGATTCCAAAATCATGAAAAAGCAGAACTCCATGCCTCGGCTAAGGGATGGCTCCGAGGAGGACTCAGTGAAGAGGATTACAGACAGCTGTGTGCAAACAGATGATGAAGATGGAGAGGAGAGATTCATGAACAGGCGCAGGAGAACAAGGCGTATTGCAGACTGCAGTGTGCAGACTGATGAGGAGGACCAGGGAGAATGGGACCAGCAGCCAGTGAGGCGCAGGCGATCTCGTGTATCCAAGCACTCTGAGTCCAGTGGTGAGGCTAAATCAGAATCTAAAGTAGCTTCTGCAAGTATAGCTATTCAGACAACAAATGATTCATCATGCCAAACAGAGTCTGACCAGCTAGGCAGGATTTCCCCTGCAATCCACATTACCATGGCAGAGACCTCAAAGGTTGACCTATTACATTACATAGCAGCCCCTGAAAGGACCCACAAAGGAGAGAGTCTGGCCTGCCAGACAGAACCAGAGTCTCAGTCTCAGGGTGTGGTTGCCCCTCAGCTGAGTGTCCCCACAACTATCAGTCCGTACTCCACAAGTCTGCACATAGTAGGTGCGAACACATCTGAACCAACCTCGCCTAGACTCCAAGGCGTTGCTAAGTTTGAGAGAAGGAAACCAGATCCCCTGGAAATTGGCTATCAGCAGCAAAATGAGTCTCCATCCCGCCAGCCCCCCAAATCTCCCCAGGTGCTCTACTCCCCTGTATCTCCACTGTCTCCTCATCGCATGCTGGAGACAACATTCGCCTCCCAGGAGAAACTAAACAAGGCCCATGTGACACCCCAGCAGAAGGCTTTTACTGCTGAATCGCCCCAACGCCACCAGACCCTACCAAGACCTATAAAAAGTGTGCAGCGCTCCATGTCAGACCCCAAGCCTCTAAGTCCCACATCAGAGGACCCTGCCAAGAACAGGTTCTCCCCGTATCATCAGCAAGCTGTGTCCAACAGTCAGGTATGAAACTATCCCTTCATGATTTTTAAAAAAAAAAAAAAAGTATACAAAACTCATCATTTCAAGGCAACTGTCTTTGCAAAATTTTATAATTTTGAATCAAACTTAAAGTCGAGATCTTTCGAAAATAATCAAGTTTTGCCTACCTATATTCTTTTGTTTAGATAATTTACTTCAAGTACTAATATTTTCAGTTACAACCATTTGATTTTTAAGCACCCAAAATGACAAATCTGGTTCACAGCTTACTGCAAATAATTTTTGAAATACAGAATGGTTTGGGTTTCTAAACACTCAAAGATTCAAGTTTATCTAAAGAAGAAAAGTAAATTGTCCCAACAAAAAATTATGGGTTGGCAAAACTTTTTTTTTGTCAGTAATTTCAAATCTTAAGACTTCGGGTTTGATTTAAAACTAAACTGCTGCTGCTAAGCTGCCTTGAAATTGAGTTATCTAAATTATTGAAGGCTTACCAAAATAATAATGAAAAGAACATGTGTGTATATATATATATATATATATATATATATATATATATATATATATATTATATATATATATATATATATATATATAATATGTATATATCAGGGGAAGTATTCAGAAGAGGTATTTTTAGAAATGCAAGATCCCACAAAATCCAGAGTAGTTTCTTCTACAGTGCATAAATAAAAGCTAAAACTAGTGTCTATAAAAATCCTGAAACCAATGATGTTGCCTTATGTCCCCTGTAGAGATGAATCTTTTGATCTATTTCATCAAAAGATTCACATCTCTGTGGGAGTCTTTGGGGGCATTATCACTGATTTGGGGATTTTTATAGACCCTGTATGTTTTTGCTGCTTATATAAAGTATGAAGTGATGTCAAGTTTATAACAACATACATAATAATACACAATAACATAATTGATGGTTAATTAAACTTAAAGTTACTATGAAGATCTTAATATTTTGTTGATTTTTGGGGCACCTGTGGACAAATATCACAATTATTATTATTTCACAATATATAATGTAAAAAATAAAATTATCTAAAAAGAAAAACGTATAGAAATAAACAATCTTCTATTGAAACGTCAGTATTAATTTGTTTTATAACCAGTTAAAAACTTCCTTGTAGTAGCTTTAAGTCAATATTGTACTGAAATCAATGAAATGACATGACAGTAATGTTTAATAAGTATTAATGATGCTATATTTTATGGTCTCTTACCATTAGTTTGTTTTGTTTATAAAACATATTATATCATGGCTGATAATAGATAACATTCTTGTTACATTATTGCAGATCTGATTACAAATTATAGCATCACTAATAATGAGTAAAGATTAATAAATAGCATTTCATTGTTTTTAACAGTGAAATAACTATCAAGTAAAATTTAATTAACTATGTATCAATTATGCTTATTATAAAGTGTCACAGCTGTATGTTTTTTGCAGTAACATTTTTAAACAGCACCAAACCTGATAAATAAATGTTGCATTTCAAAGAGCATCATCATCATGTAGATAAATAAATAGACCTTAAACCTTTACCTTTTAATTAAGATAGTGTTTGTCAGGACATTGGATTAGACTAAAGAATATAAATTAAAATAAATATATTTATATGCAGAATATGCTTTGTGAGGACATAGTTGATCACACAGGATCTGGCAACGAGAAGGTGACAGAATGTTCTTATGAGAGCAGCTGGTCATGCCAGAAAAGCTTTTCCCATCATCCTTTTCTGCTGTATCTCCTCCCTTATCTCCCCCCTTTTTCCACTGTTTTCCTCTCTCTCTCTCTCTCTCTCTCTCTCTCTCTCACACACACACACACACACACACACACACTCTCTCTCTCTCTTTCTGTCATGTCTTCTATATCCGGCAAACCCTTAAGAATTGCCAGGGGGACATACAATGTGGTGGTGCTTTGCTGTCTTCCTGATTGTTAGCAGCTGGTCAAAGTAAATTAACATTGCTCTGTACTTAGACCAAAATTAGTCTGAGAAGCAAACATAGAAATCAGATTCCAGGCGTTTTGCACATTTTATAGCTCTAATCTTTATTGTTAGTGTTTCATACACGGTTCTCTTGTGGATACTTTAAAACTATTACCATGGATCTACTCAACACAACTATTTTGTGAGTATTAGACTAGCATAGATGTCTTTTTAAGTTCTGTTTTTATTTGCAATGTTTGACTGTTTTTACCTGCATGTCATAAATACATAAATATTTTGAGCAACATGAAAAAAAAGGCCAGATACTGTGGATATTTGATCAAATGAGTGAAGGAAAATTAACATATTTTTGAAAATACATTTGGATTAAATCAAAAGACACAGTTGCTTTTATATTAGTCTCCTGACAATTTCATGCTTATGTTTACATTTACTAAACTATTCAAACACACGTCATTTGGGAAGTGTTTTATTTCACTACAAACATATTCTGACATGAATATCATACATTTAGCAAATACTGCTTGGTCAAATGCACTTATTTAGAACTGCAAATAATGATTATTTTCACAATAAATCAATTCGTCATTTAGGCCATAAATTGTTTAAAAACAAGTGTGAAAAATGTTCATTACAGTTTCCCAGTTCCTAAAGTGAAGGCTTCAAAATGCTTATGTTGTCCAACCAACCGTCTAAAACCAAAAGACTCCTTATTTACTATCATAAATGACAAAGAGAAGCATCAAATCCTTACATTTAAGAAACAGGAAGCAGCAAATGTTTCACATTTTTGCTTGAAAAATAACTTTTGGCGTGGTGTGGGGGGTCGACTAATGGTTGCAACTCTGGGGGGATATTTAATATTTAATTAATTGCAGTAACAATATTATGTTACTTGTATAACAAGTAAGACGGTTAAATTTTGCCCCCATAGTGGAGCCACTTTGCTGTATTATTATGTGATAGAGGTGCTTTCACTGCCACCACTAAACATTTTACTTAACATTGTTAATCAGTCATAAAATGAAAAATGTCATTTAGTGTCTTTGGCTTCAGTGAATCAACATTTTAATCAATATAATGAAATCAAGCTCTGTTAATTGAACTAGAGATGAAGCCATTGCTCCCGTAGTACATAGATTAATTAACATCAAGAAGTCTGACAACATATCAGGCTGCATGGCTCTTCACTTAGGTCTAGGGATGAAGAAATGTGCAGACCCTCTGTGTGAGTACCCAGTGTACAGTAATGAGTCTAATTTACATAAACACATTCTGTTTATAGCTCAGTGTTTGCTGATGTGTCTCTGCCTCTCCTAGCAGATGGCCTCCCTGCAGCAGCAGCAGAACTCTCTGATGAGGAAAGTAAAGAGGACTCTCCCCAGCCCCCCTCCAGAAGAGACTCCGCTCCCCATTGTTACTCCAGCACAAATGTATAGTTCTCCCGGCATGCCCCAGAGGGTCCTACCCCGCCCCGCCCAGGGAGTGACCAAGGCCGGGCTGCTGAGTGAACTGAAAGCTGTGGAACAAGAGTCGTCGAAGCTTCGAAAGCAGCAGGCCGAACTGGAGGAAGAAGAGAAAGAGATTGACGCCAAGCTACGTTACTTGGAGCTGGGCATCACCCAACGTAAGGAGACCATGGTGAAGGAGAGGGAGAGGAGGGAGTTGGCTTATCTGAGGTGTATGGGTGATGCTCGGGACTACATGTCAGATAGTGAGCTCAATAACCTCAGGATGGCAGCTGCAACAGGAACCTTTGATGCTAATGGTCTTCTGACGAGGCCCAGCACTGCACCATTGAGTCAGTTCACTAATGAGCTCAATGCAACCTCCCAGTATCCCTCAACATCATCCTATATGTCTTACCCATACCCTCAAAGTCAGCCATCAACACAGCAGCCAGGTTCTGCTTACCAACAGATAGGTTTCCAACCTCCCCAGTACCCATCATCTTCTGCACCCCAGCCAGGAACCTTCCAGCCCCATCCCCCACCAGGTCCTGGCTACCAGAATCAGGGAACCTATTCTTCTCGCATGTATGGCCAGTCCTCCTACCAAACAGACCTTGGCATGCAGCAGCATGGTCACCAGGGTTTCCATCCGCCTGGTCAGCCCATGCCAGGCCAGAGCCTTCCTTACCCAAGTCACAGCTCCTACCAGCCTGGTCTCTCCTACCAGCCCCAAGCAGAGATCCTCACAGTCCATCAAAGACCCCGGCAAACATCCTTGGCTGATCTTGAGCAAAAACTCCCCACTAACTACGAGGTCATCAGCAACCCAGCAGTCTCAGTGGCCACATCAGCTCCAGATACCAACTTTGGCTCAGTCTACAGCAACGCATACGGACAGTACCGCCCTCCTGAGCCTGGCCTAACTCATGGAGTGGAGAGCCCCACCTCTGCTTACGCATCAGATGGACTCTACACCTCCAACCTGGAGCAGAATATTCCTCGCAACTACGTCATGATTGATGACATCAGTGAGTTGACGAAAGACAATACCAGTCAGCCCACTGATGCTCTAGGGCATCCTGTAGGAGGGCGGTATCGCAGCGAGAATGGCCCTGCACGTGGGAGTGGGTATGGGAGGCCTGAAGATGAGTCTGTGGATGCTTACGGAAGACCAACAGGCACAACAGGTTACAGTACAGTGGACAGTCGCACCAGCACCACAGTAAGTGGTGGCTCTTCTTATTACTACGATGATTATAAACACTCATCACGGAGCAGCTCCAGTAGCCACAAACTCACATCCAAGAATCTTGCCCCTGCAGTAGTCTCTTCTAAACGTAGTAAGCACAGGAAGCAGGGAATGGAGCAGAAGATTTCTAAATTCTCCCCTATTGAGGAAGCACGGGATGTGGAGTCTGACCTTGCCTCTTACACCATGACAACATCAACAGGGGGCAGCTGTACAGTTGTGTCCAGATCCAAGAAGATTCAGGACGATGGCACCTATGGAATGAAGAAGAATGCGTACGACCAGCAGAAATATTATGGCACCAGTCGTGAGGGTCTTGAGGAGGATGACCGCATGTACAGCTCTGGTAGGTCCAGGTCTACTGGATACGGTATGGACAAGATTTCCTCCAGAGACGCCACAGGCCACAGGAGTAAATCCTATGAGAGAGATACCATGGAGCGGTCTCAGAGGACCAGCCGCAGTGGAAGGCCTCCCATGCGCAACCAGAATTCAGAGGAGGAAAGCCCGCTCAGTCCTGTGGGGAAGCCTGTAGGAATGGGAAGAGGCTCTGGTATACCAGATGCCCATGATGTGAGGAACCAGTATGGCTCCAGCCACTCGTTGCCAGACGTGCAGGACCATCACAAGAAGGACCTGCCCAGGAGTCATGTATATAAACCGGATGACCCTTACCTCGTAGATGACATGCACTGTGCTGTTTCTGACAGTGAAGGTAACTGGTGCTGAATCATTTGTGCTGCCTGACATTCATGTGCTGGAAAGGGACTGCATGCCAAGTGTGGATATTTGAGAGGAGCGCCATTATTTTGCTTGTCTTGTCTTTTTTTAATGGATTGTTCATTGTGATAAATCAAGCCAAAAATGCCTGTTTTGTATTTCTGTTTTGCACGCGTGGTGTCTGTTTTTTTGAGTATTTTTTTTTCTCTTTTGGATTTCTCAAAAATGTGCATGATTCTGGGATGTGGAGCATGTTTTCCCAGTTATTTTGCATGGCTTCAATCTGCATGCTACTCCTCTCAGCACATAAAACAACTGACTGATAATGTTTGTTTTGATTTCAAAAAGCCTATCATTTGGGCCAAGAGGAGACTGATTGGTTTGAGAAGCCACGGGAGGCCCGTTCTGATCGACGACATCATGGAAGTGGAGGTCACTCATCCACAGGTAGGCGCAGTAAACACACCTACCATGATTATGACGAACCTCCGGAGGAATATGGCACCCAGGATGAGTACAACCAACAGCGCCACTCTTCCTCCACATCATCACGGGACCACCGTCACCATGGCAGCAGCTCTGGCAGACACAGCTCTTCTCGCCACTCCGCAGAGGATCCCAGATCCTCCCGTTCTTCTAGGACACACCCCAAAGACCCAAATGCCCGCTCTGATGGTAGAAGCTCCACGTCTGCACAAAGAAGGAGCGTTCCAGACTCCCGTTCAGCCCAGGCAAGCCCCCGCAACTCAGGCGACTTCTCTCGAGACGCTGGTCATCACCATGCTGGAGGCACTGGAGGACGGAGCCAGAGACCCCAAGGAGATCGTACAACCTCCAGAAGGCAGGATCCCTCTGCAGCAGGGCCTAAACAACAGCAGCAGCAGCAGCAGCAGCAGCCCCCTCAGAGCCATGCTGGGCAGCAGCGGTCAGGTGGTCAGGGCCAGTCTGGGAGACATCCAGGCTCTGAACCACTTGATGGTTCCCAGCAGGCCCAGCAGCAACAGCATCAACAGAGTGTACAGCAACAGCAGCAACAGCAACAACAACAACAACCACTGCAGCAGAGCCAGGTGCCTCCGAGCATCCAGCCTACAACAACCACCGCAGGAGCTGGAGCAGGACAGCAGCAGCCCAAATCAGGCCAAGCCCCACCACAGGGACGCCAGCCAGGAGGAGGGTCTGCAGCAGGGCAGCCTGCCACCACAGCTGTGAGTAGACCTGGGTTATTAAATGTTTATATTTTATGTTTGTTTTTTTTAAGAGTGCCACATGGAAATCCCATATTGTGTTATTCGTATTTGTATGACTTGTAATTTTAATTTTCAAAAAACTAGAAATGTACACATTACACAGACAAACCAATAGTAGCATACTTGAAAATAGTAACAAAGGCTATTTACTTTGAGACATATAACAATAAAAAGGAGAGATGATGAAACAAGATAGGGAGAAATAAAACATAAAATAAAGTAATTACAAATACAGCAGATGTGTTACAGAGGTGGAATAGGGTAACAAAGTCCCAACTTAAGACAGGTCAAGTCACGGTTCTTATCCTGTTAGATTTCTTTCAACTTTGTATCTTAAATTATCTTAAATAATAATCTAAACTTTAAAAATCACAAATTCATTAGTTTACAGTAATGAATGCTTAGATACATGCTTACTATATGTATGTATGTAGGTTGTTAACCAGTGATATAAACTACACAGGTAGTGGTAGGTTAGGGAAAATTAGTTGAACAAAGCATGGAATAGAAAGCTTTTTGATTAGTTATATTAGATTATATTTCAAAAGGGATCACATTTGAAAGATAGTCTTAAATAGTATTTAGTAGCGAAATTAAACTTTACCTTAACTCCACATTTGTCTCTGTTTGATTTAACAGCCAAAAATGGATGCTACACCTGCAGCAGCAGCCACAGGAATGAAACCTACAACAGGAGTCCCACCAACACCTCAGTCTACCAAAATAGCTACACCGCCTCTAACAGGCATCGGTAAGTTTCAGTTCCATCAATTCCATAAACCACACACTGACCGGCAATGAATGGCAAACGATGATGACGATGGTGAGGGTTATGTTGTTTGTTGTTTTCAGGTTCTAAGGCCGCCCCTGTTGGGATTGGTAGCAAACCCGGAGGTATAGGCAGTGCTGCAGCGGGACAGCCACCTGCTGAAGGAGATAATGTTCTTACCAAAATCCTGCAAGGAGGGGCAGCAGAGCAGGCGGGGAAACTGGGAGATGGTACGGTCATATATAAATAAATATTTAAGAAACCAAAATGCAGCTCAGCTTTTGGTGTAGAAAATGTTAAATCTGTTGTCTTCTATGCTGGGTTGCACCAACAACAAATATTTTTTAAACCTAATTAAATCATGAACTAACATTAAATTATGTTGCACAAAACTTTAAAACCACCTTAAAATGAATTAAAGATTAAATTTAAAATGTGATCCAGTATACTTTAACTTTAAGCTAACTCTAAGCTAACTTTAAAGTTACACTGGAGATGGTTTAACTTTTAAAATGGCTGCCTTTTTGAGATGATTGAGCAAAACAATTAAGTTCTTTGAAGAAATGTATCTGTACGAAAGTTATCCATGTGTTATCTATCTCTTCTTTTAGTTCAGTTGATCTGATAGTTGCCGGCAGGCCGTCTCTTTTCTCCTTACTATGCTTTTGCCCGTATTTTTTATCCTCTATTATTTGGCCATCTTGCTCTATTACTTCGGCCAACAAGTTTTTATCAAAGGAGGAGAATTTAGAGCTTCTCTGCTGAGCCATCATAAGTAGGCTAACTAGGCCAACATCTGCCAGACGTACAGATCATGTCTATGTTGCTTCAGTACAGGATCAAATCTGCACAATATACAAATCTTATATCTGGCAACATGTAAGACAGTTGTAGGAAAAGGCAATTAATGAAATATTTTTGATCTGTGTTTAAACAAATAATGAATATGTATAATTTATTAACAACATATTCATTGTTTTTATTGGATATAGAAAATGTGTGATGGAGTGAATTTTATGTGCTAAATTAGGAGTAACTCTGGATGTCAACTTTGGACAACTTCAACAACAACTTTGGATGTCATAAAAACTTTCATCCCTCAGGGGATGTCTTTAATGTATGACAAGATGTTAAAAAGATTAAATGTCTTTGCTCAGTGGGAAACTATGTAAGGTTTTGTTAACTTTTGAGCTAGCCAGCAAACATTTTAACTTTTTAGTTAGCTATTTTCTTAAGGAATACAGAGCAGCTCAATCTTAGCGGATTTTCCCCCCTTATATACTTAC